>JABASK010000206.1:0-20333 GCA_019776465.1 Rambutanura hunanensis | reverse complement strand
TCTACCCAGTCACAATTCTCGTCCATGGATTTAACACTACGTTTGAAGCGAGTTTTCTCCAGGGGACTAAAAATGGTTGGAAAGGACAATTTTTCAAAAAAAAATATCGTAAACTGTAAAGTTTTTTATTTTAATTAAAATTTACGCGTTATTTTCTAACGTGTTTTAGCTCTCTTGCGAAATAAAACCCAGACCAATATTGTGATGATGGATTACCGTGAGTTTTCACGTGTTGGCCTCATCAGCTTTCCAGCCGTGATCCCTCACGTACCTGCCCTTTCACAATGTCTCACTGATTTTGTGCTCTTCCTCATGTCAACTGGCCTTGTCTCAGGTCCAGAAAATGTTCATCTGATTGGCGAAAGTCTTGGAGCTCAAATCTGTGCCCTAACCGGCAAGTTGATACAGGAAATAAAAGGAACAAAAATCATGAGAATCAGTGGACTCGACCCAGCAGGCAAAACTATTAAAATTTACTACTTCACATTTGATACTTTATGCGTTGATCATTTCATTTGTCAATCTATGACTTTTTACAGGCCCATTTTTTCAGAATGTACCAGAATCCAAGCGACTTTGCCCTACTGATGCCACTTTTGTAGACGTTGTGCACTCTAACGAAGGAAGACTTGGGTATCGTGGTTCATGTGGCATGGTAGACTTTTATCTCAATGGTAACTTACTAAATAAAGGCTTTCTCATGTAAAAACCTCAAAATAAAGAAACTAAACATTTTGAGGTGTTTGGTTTTAGGGCAAATGACTTTTTTAACCAAAAAAAAAGTAATTTTCAGTAAATTAACTTTCACTGTTTCTTTGTATCTTCGCAGGTGGTGGTCCGATTCAGCCTAAATACAAAGAAAATCGTGATCCTGGTTGGATAGGATTGGACAGTATGACTTTTTTTTTGTGTCATTACCTCCAAAGTCAGCTTTCTCCAAAACAACTACTTCCATAATTTCTATTTCAGTAATGCCAACTGAGTTATAGCCCGTGGAGGTTTTTGTTTTGGACTTAATGACATCAAGTTTCCAGCTCAAAAACGTTTTTTTATAAAATATTTACACAGGAAACGATTTGAGTCATGCCTTTTCCGTTGAGCTCTTTACGGAAACTATTCAGAAGAAAGTATACTACGGGTGCGGGTGTTTGGGCGGGAGAAAGTGTTGTGAGGTCTTTGAACTCTTACCCCTTTCCTGTCCTACGTATACTCGATTTGGTTACTATGCACCCAAAACGTAAGATTTTTTATTTTATTTAAACTTTATCTCTCGTCACTCGCCAACTTTTTTTTCTATTTCTCATTTTTTTCCTAAACAGAACCCGCGGAGAGTTTTGCGTCCGGGCCTATGTCGAACCTGAAAAAAAGTCAAGTGAACCCTAACGACACTTTTTCCGGAACAGGTTCAAAAGATTCAATTCCCACTTTTATTTGGTCGTAAAGTCTAAAGGAAGTAAAATATACAAAACGATTTGTTCTGTCTAGTATACATCTACAACTTTTTCCATCCGTTCTTTTCACCTCATCCAACCCAAACGGGTCACGAACCTTTGACTAATATTGGACAAAACTTTGAGTTTTACTGACATCACTTAATTAAGCTCATAAGTTTTAGACTAAGTTTTGGTAGAATTAAGGAAAAGTTTCGACAAATTAAGGTTACCCTAATGGAATTTGATAGTCTGGAAATGATTGAGAAGTGGGAAAGTCCACGAACCCGCGCCCTTCTTGTCCTTTCTCCAAATTATTCTTTACATTTCTTACAAAATTCCAACTGATTTTCTTGAAACGAGCGAAAATAAAAAGTTATCAAAATATTCTTCTCCTCCTAAAAGCAGAAGAGTTTTGCATCAAAACAAAAACAAGGAAGCTTGAAATTACGAATTTTGTGCTCATTTTCAAATATTGTTCTCATTTTTTTCTTTTTTTTACCAGTTACTTAGATGATTCACATAGACTCAGCTTTTCTTGGACGACTTTTCTCAACCCCCTATTACAACTGAAGTAAAAGTTGAACTTAAGAATGGTAAAGACGTTAAGTCAAATTGAGCTACACGACTTGAGCTCGATATGATTTTCCTCGACACTAACTTTTGAGACGTATAAAGATAAAAGCGTTAGTAAAACTTCACATTTTCTTCTACTTGCAGCTTCAAAAAGCACGGGAAAATTTTTTGTGTCGGAAAACCATCCTCTTAAACCTTCGTGACCTTATAGTTGGATAAGAAATTGTATTTCTAACGACAATAAAGCATTCAGTTCCTATAAGGTGTTATCAAGTTCAGCGTTGAAGGTTAGGAGGTTGGGTTGTCGGGCTAATTGTCGTCGCACATTTTCTATCTATTTAATACTCCCTTCGAAGGACTTGTTTACGCCTCTTGCTCTGGTGTCATTTCATTCCGTTGGTTAAATCGGATCAGGCAGAATTCGTAGGATTTTATTTGATCATGGGCTCAGAACAGAAGAGAAAGTCTCATCTACTTTCTCTTCTTTTAACTCTTCAACCCATTCCGCCACAAGAGCGAAATAAAATTCGCAAATCGGATACAAAAAAAAAATGTCGGGTCTCTTCTAAAAGTTCTGGAAGGGCACAGAAAAAAAAGATTCTTTGATAATTTTTAAGTCAACAGCCTCAATTCTCTGTGTTGGATAAATTTTGTGTAGTGGAGCGCTAAATTTGAAGTGAGTGTCTGGACAAGGGAAATCCTTTTCGTAACAATAGGCTTGATGAATGAAGTGAAAGGAATACAAAAGAAGACGCAGCGTCTATTTTGACCTTCGAGTTCACTTGTCTCTGCTTCCCTTGACCTATACCATGGTCCTTAATTTGGCCCTTTTCTCTTTTAGACACAAAATCGAAAATTTTGAAGTGAATTTTCGAGTTACATTTTGTCTCCAGGGGAAATGGAAGGGGCGGGTAGTATTCGGCAGGATGCCAATTTCGAATTACACTTGCATCCTTCCGTGCAAAAGTTGTGGTGGTCGGGCCGTTTGTTTTGCTTTAAAAAATACACAGAAAGTATTGAAACATGTTTTGACTTTCACCGCAAACTGGAAAATGAATCCAACTTATTTGTAAAATTATAATAATGCAAGAAGAAAAAGTTTCTACAAATTTCGAAATCTAGATGTGGTCGTTTAATTTTGTAAAATATTTTGCGCTTTAGGAGTTTTCGAACTAAAAATATTTGTCTGCAATAATTAGGCACGTGCCTAGTTTATTTTCCCTTGGTAGTAAAATAAGAGAAAGTTTGTAAAACGTCAAAAATGAAACGAAATTTTTAATATTCTTCTTTTTTTTTAAGAATTTACCAGCACAAACTACGGTTGTGACTGGAAGTTCATTTCGATAAAAAGTTACAAAATATCCGTTGCCTAAAACTCAACTTCGTATAGTGTTAATTACTTTTCAGTCTTTCTTAATTGAATTCATTTGGATGAGAAGAAGTTAATTCTGAAATTTAACCAATGAAGACTGGCAGAGAAAAGTTAGAATTTCGATAGAAACTTTGAACCCGGAGAACTTTTAGAAAACCGTAAATTGAATCAACTCTTTCAATTTTAAAATTCTTTAAAAAAATAAATTGAAATTTGAGACATTTGGAAAAGAAAGGACTGAATAAGTACTACAAAAACCTCACCCTTTTAACTTGGATATAGACAAGAAATTAATATCTGTAAAATGTATCAAAAGTGTAGTAAAACGTAGTAATCGTCAACGAATGGCTGTCCCACGTGCAGAGCATCTCATATCCAAGAATGATGACAACGTGACACTTTTAGGCCTGAAACAGCTTGGCAGGAGAGCGAATCTCGTAAACTTTTCAGCTGTTCAACCAAAAGTTTCGCCTAACTCTCCGGTCCGCCCTGGCAATTTCTACTTTTGTTCTCAATTTTTTTTGTTCAAATACTAAAACGCATTGGAAAAGGCAAGAGTCAGGAACTTTCTCCGAATTTTCTAGAGAGTTGACAAACATTTTGGAAGGATGCGGAAGGAAAGTCTTGAAACAGATACATGAAACGAGCAGACTGTTAAGTGAGATCACTTAACTCACAGTAGTAAACACAAACAACTCGAGAGTTGACAAACCAAGGTTAAGGAATTTGGTTAGTTGAAGTTATTAATAACCCAAACTTAAAGTTCCTCCACGGAGAAGGGATGCGCAAAGAGTGTAAACGTTCTACTTTCTCTATTTCCGGAAGTCATTTTGGCCAGTCATAAAAAGTAAACAAAACTTTTTTTTTACGGATTCGCCCAATTCTCAATTTCCTCAAGTGTGTAAAGACAAAAAAAAAATTGGATAATTCTCTCTTCTTATCTCCCGGATAAAGTGGCGGGAAGCCCAATTTTGAAAATCGTTTGTGGTCTATATGGCAGGGGAATGACTTTATGACTCTTTGCTTGTAACTCACTACGTCGTCCAGTTCTAAATTTCAAAGTCCTTGGACTTCAACAAAAATCCAAGGACTTCCGGGGTAGGAGCCTTCGATACCCGGCCCCGTCTCATTTGTCCCCGACGATGCAGAAAATTCAAACTGACTTTCACTTTGTTCTACTTTTCTATGTAACTACCTTTCTCATCCTCACGGGTAATCCTTCACAGATGCGAGGTCGAGGACACATCCTGTGTCCTTGAAAATAACCATAGGTTACTAAAATAACAACCTAACCTAACCTCCGTTGTGTGAATAGAAATGGGCTCTGATTTATGCTGAGGAAAGATACTTTGTCGTAAGTACACACCTGAAAGTAATGGGTCCCCTTCCATTGATTCGTAAAGTCTTTTGAAAACGTTTATGGCCTCCAGTTTCCTGCCACCAAACTTTTTACCCACCTCGGGCCAGAGGATAAAAATGGATTGATATTGAAGACCCACCCTCGTATCTCAGCTTGTTAATATCCCTCACCCACCTTTTAGTCTTTATCGACAAGAACCACGGCATTCTTCATCAAGGATTGTCACACTTCATCTAAATTAATGAGAACTGATTGTCAATTTCAGCAATTTCCTGCTTAATTTAATTTTGATGAGTGGGCCGTAACTATTGTTTTCTGTAGAAATACTTTCTTTGCCAAAGGTAAGCCACTCTATCAAAACTCATGTGATAAATTCCGTGCAATGTGCAATAAAATCGCAACATTTTCCAGTCGAAAAAACCTAATGTCGTTCCTCGTGCTGCCCTTTTCTTTCGCTAAAATGAGCAATCATTCCAAAACAGAATTGACTTTACTTGTTTCCTATTGATGTCTGAGTTAATTATTTTAGTTTTTTTTTTCTTTTGGTTAGCGCGTTACGTGATACCCTGACACCCAATCCGCAGTATGACCTCGATATGTCGTATCATATCCTTGGCAAGTGGTTCTAATTCTTGCAAGTCAGTGGTTAGTTTAAGTTACCAAGGTTATTTTGAATCAGGAAATAAAACTTTTGGACGGTAGAAGTTCCAAGGAAATGCACGGAAGCATGTCCAGCAAATAATGAAATTTCAAATGATCATCTTTTCTCGGGTTTACCGTCCAAGTCTAAATTCAAGTTCATCAATCACAGGGAAACCAACCTTGATTTGGAGAAAAGGGAGTAACAGCTCCAATCTGTTTTTGTGAAGGATAACCAAAACCTTCGAGGTCATGACATTGAGCAGAATGACAAATGAGAAAAGTGCACACAGCGAAAGTTAATTAAGGAAAGGATAATTAAATGTAATGATTATTCCGTTGGTTTTAGATAATGGATGACGAAAGTTGACCAATGGATTCATTAGTTGAACAATTTGAGGAAATCAGTTGACAAAAGTAATTTCGTCCTTAAGAAGTGGGAGGTTTTTCGACGGAAATTTTGAACATTTCGATAAACAAAACTAGGAGGCGAGTGTTTCTTTTTTCAGCTATTTTTCGTTCTTCGACGTTCGACGCACTCCCTTCACCCTAATGTGTTCATTTTATGTGGGAGGAGGACTTGAAAAGAGCCTTGACTTATTTTTTTTTAGGTTCTTTGGTTAGATTAAAACCTAATTTAGGTTAGTTAGGTGAAACCTATTTTTTTGCAACAGAATCCTTTAGGTTAGGATGAGATAAGAAGTGCATTAGTGTTTATGTGTTGGCCGTGAATCGGCGGATGGCCGTGGTTTTGATGGATGCTTTCTCTGAAAGGCTTCCCTTTTCTTCTTCCCGGGTCCTCCATCGTCCCACTTTGGCCCGAACCGGGTACTTTCATATCCCCCGCTTAAATGCGCCCATCAAATAAATTACTTTTTATATTCTTTGCTGGCAACAGAAGCTTGAGCACGAGGAGGAAAAATAGAAATTCACTTCGTTTTTATTCATTCCACACAATGTTTGGTTACTTTTAGTTATTTACAGAAGAAAGACAAAAAAAAACAGAGGTTATTAATCTGGACATAAGTGACAAGAAACAGAAGGACTCGCTCGCTCTGTGAACCAGGCTCGCTTTATTTTTTAAAAGTTATTAGACTTATACAACATCAAGTTATGGGAAGGTGACCTTGCCAAAATTTTTAAGTTTTGTCTCCACCTTTTTTCTTGGCAAGCGTGTGATAAACTTTTTTAAAAGTTTTTGTTTCCCAAATCCAATTTTTTTGTCAGAGGAAACAACAGGATTTGAAAGAGGAAAGTCAAAAAGCGTTGACTTTCCAAGAAAAAGGAAATGGGGTTGTTTACTCGTTACGTTACTTTTTTTTTTAAAAAAAATCTGTTTTTTTTTTCATTTTAAGTTTTCTTAAAACTCGAACAATTTTGTAAACACTCTTTACTGTTAGCCTTTCCATTAATTGCGTCAAAATCCAAAGTTTTTCGTCAGGTACTGCAGGAAAGTCAAGTTTTCTCCTGACGCCGGGGTAAGTTACAATTGGATTTGTTAGGAAGAAAAAAAGAACTTTTTTTTCGTAATTTGAAATTTGAGAAAACTTTTTTGATATAGTAATTTTTTGGGGGAATTCAAGGGTAGGGGGTGGGGGTGGTTTAAACTTGAGACGTAGCTGGCAGTGTATATACCAAAGTCTGATGCCTTTGAATGAGTGACGACTTGGTGACATTTGAAGGAAACGTGGGTTGACTTCGGACTTGAGCCCGTGGCCCACCGCAGGGCAGAAGGGCCCTAAAAGCCCTCCGAAATTTGACGTTGAGAAAAGCGTAAAGAATAGGATTGATGGAGGAATTCGAAGATCCGAGCCACTGGGCAATTGGGGTCAAAACTTCAAAAAGTTCAGCCTCCGCGTTAGTAAACGTTGACCCAAGTTTGACCCGAGCAAAAAGAGCGTAGAGCGGAAGCCAACTAAGGAGAAAGACAAAGACGACAACAATGAGCATACGCAGTACTCCGACTTTGGCTTTACGATGAATTTTAGACAAATTGGCTGAATCGTCAGTCGGAACGTTGCGACGCAAGACGCGTGCCCAAATAAGAACGTAGCAGAGGGAAATTCCCGACAGGGGAAAAAGGTAGCAGAGAAATAAATTCCCAAGAAGAAAATACAACGTGCCGTCAACCATCGAAGGCCATTGTTCCGTACAGAATTCCCAACTGGGCATCGCATCGTACCCGCGTACAATGTCAAAGACGACGATAGACGGAGCCGCTAAACAAGCAGCGGCTGACCAGATCAAGAGGATGATGAGGCGTGCGCGACGTTTCGTTAGGCCACGTCCCAACGGGTACCAAATGGCAATAAACCTGTTAATTACAATAATTATAAATTTATACTTCAAAATAGTACATTAAAATAAACTTATAATATGTCCAATCAGTATTTTTTTAACCCTCTAGGGATTGGCTACTCTAGCAAATGTGACCAGACTTTTTTTGTTTTGCTTCTAATTCAAACCAAATTTTTGACATTGTCAGGTGTTTGCATTTAAAAATTCAGATTTGGTTCACCTGTCGAGTGACACTGCGACGAGAGAGTAGACAGATGCACAGACCGAGACCCCTTGAATATACGGAACGAGCTTACACATGACCTTTCCTAGGACCCAGGCTAGAAACAAAAAAGAAAACAATCAAAACTAGCCAAGATTCCATTTTGAGAAAGACGAACATTTTGTGGTTAAATCGTGTGGCGAAACTGATAGGAGGGTTTTCTAAGAAAATGGAATGATGCCAAAAATTTGCATGGTTCTTGTTGACTTCCCTTCTACTAAATTTGTGACCTACGGGGTAAGATTGACTGCATAAGGGTAAAATTGACAAATGGGGAAGAAATTCACCATATCCGTGACAGCTAGCATTCGTTACCCCCTTTCGCTTTCTACACACTTTGTCCCACTTTCTCGAGTCTGAAGGTCAAAAATAGAATAAAGTGGTCGTGAGGACTTGACCTATTTTTTGTTTCACAACTCACAGTGGCCTACCTTAAGGAAAGTCAAGGACGCAAAAGCAAATGGAGTCATCGAAGCGTGTCATAAAGGCATTAACATAAAATGTCCGTTTTTGTGCAAGAAAAGCTTTTACCCGAATTTATCGAAATGTGATCGAACTTTATCTCAGGTCAGGTAACGTGTGTTACTTTAGGCAGACCATACTGGGGTTGAAAAAAAATTCTTTTTTGGAAATGATAGTCGTTAAATTTTAATAAAAATCCAACAAATGTCTCTTTTTTTCGGTAAAAGACATTTTATCACAATTCTTGACCTACCCACTAGGAGTTAGTAATTTCTTTTGAAATTGATAATCGAAATGAAGAAAATGACATTAAGTATGATTCTCTAGTTTTGAAAATGTGGTAATTTATTTTTTGCAATGTAGTTTTTTTTTTTCTTCTGAAATCAGTTCCGTTTGAGTAGAGAAAGTCAGAAGGGGCAGTAAAAGTAAGTTATAGAAATTATCAGAAATTTTGACAATTTGAGTAAAAACTTATGTAATTCCAGACGTGTAATGCCTTTCGTCAAACGAAATAAAAGAAGGGACTGATGGTACTACCAAAAAAAAAATAGAAATGGATAAAACTAACTCGTAAAATGATTAAGTTATTAGTTGCAACTGTTAAGTTGATTAATTTGAGTTAACTACCTTAGACTTTATTAACTCCTGGTTATTATTCAACTTTGACTTTGGTCTTTTATAGAGCAACGAGTGGTTCTAACTTTCGCGTGACCCCATAAGAGTCAAATGCAGACAAAACTTTTGAAAAAGTTTGAATCCCGACATCAAAATCACATATTTCCTTATTATCATCGAACCCGGGTTTTAGCCCGATGGCTCAAAGGACCATTCCCGGGTCTCCAGGCTCATAAATTACTCTTTGGATTTTGATCACAATGTCGTCCCTTAATTTTAAGCATGCTTCGACCTTATTACAAAATAAATAATGACTTGGTAACTTTTCTTTTTTTTTTTTTTCTTTTTTTGAATTTTCCGTAACTTTTTTCTCTCTTTGCAGTTAGTCACATTACGCGTTACAGGAAATAGAGGGATTTTGAAAGTCTGTAACTTTTTTTTTTGTGGTCAAATGGCTACTTCGGAATAATCACTTTGGCCCAAATTCCAAAATCCGACTCTTTTTTTTTCTCGGAATAGGAAATTTTAGGAAAGTAAAAGTTTAAAAACCAAAAATGGGCGGGTATGACGACGCCTGAGGATGAATTTTATGGTTTTTCAACTTTTTGCACTTGGAACTTTTTTTTTAGTTAGAACTGTGTAGCGTTGTGGCTTCAACTTGACCTAGAAATTAAAACAAAAGGACACGAAAAAAAAACGTATAGGAAGGAACAATGAAATTTATTATCAATAGAACGACAGGCAGTAGCAAGAAAAAAGCAGGGCGGGTTTTTTTTTGGTCCTGGATAAAATTATTAAAAATGAATCCGAGACTAATTTTATAATTTTATAGAATAAATTGTCCTCCTGTCGCTTATCACATAAAAATTATTAAGTTTAAGTACAAAGTTTTTTAATTAATTTGTGTAAGGTTTGAAAAGAATTTTTAATTTTGTTTTAAAAAATAAAATTCATTCTGGTTGCAAAAAGTTTTAGAAAACTTTGAAAAAATTTGTGTCCAAAAAAAGGCACAAGACTTGGAAATTATGATATGAGAAATTCAAAATTCAAAAGAGAAAGAAAAGAATTTTTTCTACTTTCTAAGAAAAAAAACAAAGGCGTGATAAACTTGTCAGGATCCTGCTTGAAAAATTCAAGTCTTTTCGTCCGATTTGCATTTTAAAAAAAAACGGCTTTTCCTCTAAATTATGCGTATTGGAAAAAAAAGCACGTCACTTCACGGTATTATGAAATCTAAATCTTAAACAATACTTTGAAATCAAACTAAAAAAGACTTAATTATAAAAAAAATTTGTCCACATTTTCAAAAAAGGCAATTTTGAAAAAAAAAACTTTCGACGCCAATAACTTTTTCGCTACTCAAACCAAAAAAAGCTGTTAAGGTTCGGTTACGTTTAGTTTTACGAAATTGGAAACTTCTTACGGATAATGACATTTGAAGCGAGTGTTGGTGGGAGACAAAATAGAATGACCAAAAGGTCAGCAACTGCCAAATTCAAAATGAACAAGTATGTCACTGAAGAGCGGAAGCGTGGTGAGCGAATGACAACAAAGACAACCAAAGTATTTCCTATTAGTCCCACTGTAAAGATTAGGGCATAGACAATTGTCAAAATTATAGTTAATGGTAAAGCGTGGCGGTAAATAGAGATGTCAGAGGTCATCTCCTTGATGACCTCATGTGGTTGGGCGTCAATTCCAATAGATGGAACCTGTGGAAGGGAATTGGTACGAGGGTCTAGACTGGTAACCTGCTCCATGTTGGAGGCAGGTTGAATGAAAACTGAATTGACTTTCACCCTGCACAACTGCTTTTCTACTTTCTCCAAGGGAGAAATCGGGTTTAGGTTACCTAACCAGAAGTAACCTAATCTAGAGTTACCTAAAGACTAGACCACCTTAAAACTTTGTCCCTCACTGATTCTAACCATTCTATGGTAAGAAACCAATATTTTAAACAAATTCTTTTTTTTGGGGGGAAGAACTTGGAAATTGATATTTAATTTTACACTTTTTTAAAATTGGACTGTTTTTCACAACATGTACAAAATTTGAATTTGAAGTGTGTCGTGTTTTCAGCGACGTCGCCTACCACCACCAAGACCACCGAGGAAACGCGGAAGAGCTGGTAAGTTGACCCCAACCACATCAGCTTCGCGAGTCTATGAAGAAGAAAGAGTAACAAAAATTAGGAAGTACAAATATGCGACCATGACTTACTTTGTTTTTAAAGTTAACCACTTTGCAAATAGTTAGAGTAATATGCCTAAGCAACCTACCTGACCTTGGGCGATATATCGATCATCAACTTGAAAAGTACGTGTGGCTGGATTGTACACCGAGTTGGTCGAAACTTGCTATAAAATAAAACGATTATCAATTAACAAAAATTAAATACATTTATTTTAATACATTTTAAGTGTTTATTACTCCAGTATTATTAAATTTTCTGACAATAGTTTTAAAATTTCGTACTTTACAAATTTCTTTAAAAAACACAAGTATTTACCTGAACTGGAAAGCCTCGATAAGGACTTGGCCCAAGGGTCACTCGACGGGCATTACCACCACCTCCTCCACCACCACCACCACCACCTCCACCACCACCTCCACCAGGAATTAGTCCTGAAACCCCTGGTATATTCGGTAGTCCCTTTTTAATTATAAAACCATAATTAGAGAACTAACCTAAAATTAACTTTGATTATTTTTTAAAATGTTTTATTTATTTATTTACTTTGAAATAAAATCTGAAACGAGGCATAATGCCGTCACAGTACCTGAGCTCTTGCGTGGACCAGAAGGACTAGGATCCCAAGGCAACAAAGTGCGACGGCCTTCATCTTGACGAATTGGGGAATTGAGATAAAAGTTGAAGTTTAACGGTTCAAAGCAAATGTCCGAACCTGATTAAAAAGTAGGAAGGTTTTTACACTTGTTTTTATAGAGCCTGCATCTTTCAGGCTTTCCGCTGATTCTGCAGCGTCAACCTAATCGTCAATACTAAAGAATTCTATGTCAAAACCAGAGCCCAATTCCAAACGAATGACATCAGGCTGACGAAAGGAAGCGGCAGAAGTTTGTCATACATTCATGTCGTATGTCTTAGATATTATAGCGCTTTCCCATGAAAAACGCGTATAAAATTTTTTTTTTAAATAGTTTTATATTTTCGTCAACTACCCGCAGTATTTCGTCCAGGATTTGAGGAAATACTACCTTCTTTTTCAAAAAACAAAAAACAAAAAAAACTTGTATTCTTTAAAGCATGAGTCAATAGACTTTCGGAGTTGAATGGAAAGCACTGTACATTTTTGAAATTCACCCAAGGGCACTATCAACTTTGGGAATGGAATTTGTAACAAAATTCAAACTAAATGAAAAGTGAAGCAAAGTGATCAACTTTTTAGTATGGCAACTTGCCCTCGAAATTTGACCTGGAAATTATTTTGAAATTGGCAAATCGGAATGTGCAAATTTGCAACATCCCATAATAACCTTGTTCAGATGCCAATTTGATGGATATAAAAAGATGCCGTCTTCCGTTTCTCCATTCAGTTTAAAGGTTCGGAACTATTCTTCAATTGAAAAGTTTGGATTTTTGAAGTCGTTTTTTTTGGAAAACCGATAGGTCAGAGTTAAAACATGGGACGTGTTTTAATTCTCTTCGCCTTGGCAAGCTTTGTCGGATATTCCTTGGCTTTTCCGGTTGAGTATGACGAAGGCCCTCATGTAGTAAGACACTAACTCTTAAGACTCTAGCTTTAAAATTTTTAAAAGTTAAATCTGTCCATGAGCGCTTTTAAAAGTGGAGTCCTTTTTTAAAATATTAGGTTCGCCGTACTCGACAACAAGCAGGGAACCCAATCCCAGAACGAGTAAGTTTTCCTAAAATGAAAATAAATTAACAAAGCCAAACATAAATGTAAAAACTGCAAAAATACGTTAGACTTTCTTCTATTTTAAAAAATATCAAACTAATTTGAAAACCTGTAAACGTTGCAGATCCTTGGTGGTATCTTAAGTCTCAGAAGCCGAGAACACCCGCAAGATTTCGAATATACGCTTCCAGCACATGTAAGTATACAAGAAAAAACATTGAAACCTTACTTAATCATTTCGAAAAAAAAAATTAAAAGACGAAAACTCAACTTTAAAAAGAATTGTTCACTACAGAGTTTCTGTATTCTCTTTAGACATTCGGCGGAGCTTCATCTCAGGATTCCATGAACGCAGCCAATGCAGCCGCCGCAAACGGAGGTCTTCCTGGTACTACTGGAGTCGTAGGTGGCGTTCCTGGCGTCGTAGGTGGTGCTCCTGGAGTCGTAGGAGGTGTTCCCGGAGTCGTAGGTGGTGCTCCCGGAGTCGTAGGTGGTGCTCCCGGAGTCGTAGGTGGAGTCCCCGGAGTCGTCGGAGGTGCTCCCGGATTCGTTGGTGGGGCTGCCGGAGGTTTAGGTGGATTGGGCGGCGCAACCGGAGGACTTCAACGCCATTACTCCAAAGTCGTTAAAAATGTGCAATATCCAGCATTGGCGCCCAAGCACCACTACAACGGGTACCACTCCAATCGCCCTTCGAACCCTTATTACTACGGTAAACCTCGAGTGCTCTCTACCACAACCACTTCCTTTGATACCTTTGTACCAGCGGGTGGCCTGGCTGGATTCGGTGGTGCAGGAGCTAGTGGATTCGGTGGACAAGGCACAGGTCAAGCTGGTGCTGTTGGAACCACAGCGGGAGTTCCAGGGACTACAGCGGGAGGTGTTCCAGGGACTACAGCGGGAGGAGTCCCAGGGGCTACAGCGGGAGTACCAGGGAGTATCGCAGGAGTTCCAGGAACCACCGGGGGTGTGGGAACAGATATTACTGGAGGAGGTGGAAGCGGAGGTTCATTTCTGCCTAACTACAACGTCAACGATGTTTTTGGAGTTCACGAAGACTTACGAAATAACTTGATCGGAATTGTACCAGGTTAAATCTAAACAACATTTTCTCCCTTAATTTAGTTAGTTAAATTTTTCAAGTTAACGTAGAAAACGCTAAACATGTTCTCCAACCTCAAAATTGGTTTTAAATTTTAATTATTAAACACAACAATATTGTCGTAAATTGGTTGAAACAAGAAATAGCCCTATTCGATTATTCTGTAAAGTTACTAGCTGTAAAAGGTAATCAAAGGCACCGCCGTGTGGTCGAATTAGACTTTGTAGTTTCCCTTATTCTCTGAAATATTTAGTTTTGGTTAAATCTAAGTTGGCATCTTTAAATTCAGACCTAGTATTTTAAAGTGGCAAAGGCAGATGTTGTTGGACGGTTTCACCGCATTTTACACTGAATTCTTCACAGTTCTTCAAAATAGGCCACGCGTGATTTCGTTGAAGGAGTTCGTATCTAAAAGTAATGATAATTTTAAAACAAAATTATAAACACTTTTCACTTACTGTTTTGAATTTTATGAACAAAAAAAAACATGCAGACGCTGCATTTCTTTGTTAATGTGATCTTACCTTTTTTAACGTTGAATATTTGTTATCTCCTGCCTCCACTTGTTCTTGATGAATTAGATCTAATTTGTCTTCTTTCTCTTCCAATTTGAGCACTTTAATTTCTGATCGTAGACCTTTCATTTGATCGTGAAGGGCTTTGCTTTTTCTGAGATACTGAGCTCGTTCAAGCTCAATTTGTTCTTCGACTTCATTTCCCTTGTGGACTTCCGGTGGTAAAGCAGTGGCTAGGACTGGAACTGGAAGATGCGGATTTACTTGAGGAACTGGCATGGCACGAAGCTGAGGAGCGAGAGGATGTGGCGGTGGTTGACTGCGCGAATTATGTCTCATATGCTGTAACGCTGTAATACCTTCTTTACTTTCTAAAAAATGAATAGGAAATCCTACTCCAGTAGGAGGATACCGAGGTATCACAATTTGAAGCAACTTTTCTTGAGCATCTTTGAGGTCAAGGCGAGTTTGAAGAAGTTCAGTTTTTAGTCGGTCAGCCTCAACGGATCGTTTCTCCGCTTCGACTTGAGTCTCACGCATGCGTCTTTCCATAAGGAGTTTTTCTTCTTCCGTCTATAAAATCAAAAATAACGACATAAGGCTGCGTCTTGATCTAAGCTTAACACTTTGGATTGGTTATAAAGTTTCTCGGTTTTACACGAATGGCCGATTGCCTTATTCGTTGAGCTTCTCTCTCAGCTTCGGAAGCTTTTTGGTTGAGAAGCGATGCTTCTTCTTCAGCTATTCGTGACTTCTCTGCTAAAAGTTCCGCAGCCTCCTCGGACCTTATCTGAAACAGGTATAAAATTTTGGTTAAGATAGAAGATAAGGTTGGTTGAGTAATACTGTGCAGTGTGCACTTACTAGTGACTCTTTGATGAGTCTAACTTCTTCTTGGTAATCGACTAATTTTTGTTCTAGAATGGACTTTTCACGTTCTGCAGTTTCTCGAAGTTGTTTTTCCCGAGCAAGTTTACTCCGTTCAAGTTGACGCCTGTACCACAAATAAACATTTTACTTTAATAATAGTATTTCTGGGTTTGGCGCTTCGCGCCATTTTGTTCTTAGAGCTACTAAACTAACCCATCTCGACCTCTCCCGTACATAATGTACATGTCTTCGCCTCAGCGTTTCGTAGACTGAAAATTGCTAACTCCGACAAAAGGGAAAAAAAAAATTCTAGACCAAGTTTTTAGTATAATCCGAATCTTCAATAAAAAAAATTTTGGTCCAAAAAAATTTTTTTTGACCAACTTTTTTGTATTTATCGCGTAAACGGAAAATAGTACACAGAATCGACAATCCCCATAAATAATAATAGAACCCCGGACAACATATGCAAATGAAGCGACAGAGGTCTTATCACTTCTCAACTTTATAAATAGAATTGGTTAGATTAAGAATTATTTAAGTTTCGTTTTTGGTAATATATAAACTCACCTTAATTTTTCCTCTTTTGCTTGTGCTTTCATCTGTTGAACGTCCATTGGATCAGGCTTTCTTCTCCGTCTGAAAAGGTCATGGTTGCCAATACACAAATCCAGGACGAGTTTGTTCATTCGTAGTTTTTGTGAGTGAAAATAAAAATTTGGCGCAGTCTTGTCACAGGGTTTGATACAAAATTTCTTTGATTCAAAACTAATATTTCGAATTTCAGACCAAGGAAAAGTAATTTTCGGAGTGAGTCGATTTCCTTGTTCATAAATATTGAGGCCAAGAGCTGTCACACCGAGCCAGAGGTCACTTTCTTTTTTATTCTAAGTTCAAAAGCCAAATGTCAAGATGCTTCATAAGAACGTTCACCTTTGTTCAGGTAAGTTTAGTTAACTTTGCTGTTTCTTACAGAAATAGGAAAGTAGTTCACACCAAACATATCCAAGTCTTGAGTAATCTTGAGATACTCGAGTTCAGCTTCATCCCGTGTCATTCCTTTGTGATCAGCGTACCAAACTTTTATTCTTTCTGCCCACATTTCCGGAGTCATTTGGTATTGTTCGATAACTCTTTGTGGTAGTAGATCCTCTGAGGCGAGCATATTCGGCGTGTAATGAGTCTGATCGTAGTCACCATACTAGACAAGAAGTAGAAGTTAGCTATAGTTCATCTAAAAGACAATCGAACTTACTTTGGCTTGTACTGCATACGACGCGAGAAGAACAGAGGCTTCTGGGGGACAATAAATATCCATGGACAGAATGGCCTGCTTGACTTGAAGAAAGACGAGGTGTTGTGTGACTTCTTGGACTAGTTCTTCGGCTACGTCTTCCGGAAAATATTTAGCCAGAAACGTAAACTCTGCAGGATCATCACGCACTAAATTTTGGTCTCGAACTAAATATAAGAAAGGTTTTATGACACCTGTGTCGAAAGCCTTTACCGTTACAAAACTAAAAAGAAGTTCTGAAAAAAGATTCGCAAGAAAGTCGGTACGTAAAAACAGGCATACCCTTTTTGTCGGGTTTCAGCCATGTTGTATTTCCTTTACAATCGGTAAATTGTAGACTAAAAAACCACGCTTCTCGTAAGCCGATTGTTTGGCATGTGAGGTCAAACAACTCTTTACCCGTAGCTTTCACCTAAAATGTCAAATTACGTCAATTACATAAACATAGATAACTTCTTTTCATTTCGTGCTTACTGGTAGTTCGAATTCCAGATCGGCGTCCATCATTACCACGCGTACTTGAAATGTCTTGTTAATCACTGGTTTCTTTCGTAACATTTTCGTAAAACACTCTTAAATCGCAGTTGTGGTGAACTTGAATGAGATTCTAGACCTTTAGTCTACTTAAATTAAACAAAATATTAAAACCAATTTTATCAAAGTAGTATCTTTAACGCAGTAATTAATGACTAACCTGTAAAACGCTGCAAGCCACAATGACAAGAATATGACGACACATACATGACCCAAGGACGACGACACATGTGTATGTGTGACCTGCCAGTAACCCTGTGTTTATCAAGAATACTAGTACATAAAACGCTTAACAAGAATTAAAAGAAAAACAAAGGAATGACTAACTCAATTTTGTTAATTCCACATAATATTTACTGTTTGCACATAGACGAAACAAAGGCGCGCTAGCGCACCCGATACGTAAACTCCGCAAATGAATGTGTCAATTTCCGCACTCTTCTGTCTAGATTTTTGTGAATACAACAATAATTTATTGTTTCCAATCTAAGACAATATTTAGAATACCAGACGGCAACTTTGCAAAACTTAAGAGGTGAAATAAACAATGCATTTGTCCTTTTAGTTAGTCTTGATAAAATAGCAGTTACCTAATACGAAAAATTAAAAAAAAATATTAAAGCACGATAATAATTTTCTTCCTAATCAATCAATCATGAGATTAAAAGTTTCCAGTCAATTTTAATTAAAGTCAAGACTGCAGTTAGTAACCTTAGAAATAATGTGTTAGGCTCCCGCATGACAAGTGCAGCGCACAATACTGAAAATTCTAACAAGTTGCACATTATGTACACAGGTAATATTTGAAATTACACTCTCCCGCCAAAAAAAATAGGAATTTTTAGAACATTAACAATTGCTATGACGCCCGAAGTTTATAAGCTAATTTCATTCGATCCAACAACCTCCATTTTATTTCAGTTCAAGACTCGATTTTCATAGAAATACATAATAAGTCCGCCTGCACTTTTCGAAGTTCAACTTACTTTTTTTGTAATATTTTAACTTTTTTTTTAAAATTTGACTGGTATTCGTTCATATTTTAAGAATGTGGATTCCACCCACAATTCCTGAATTCATTCTACGCGTCTTTACGCGAAAACAAACGAACGAAGAACTAGAAGCTCAACGTGAAAGTGGAATCATACAGTCGGGAGACGCAGGATGGGACGACAAATTCCCTAGCGTCAAATTCACTCTAGTAAGCTGCTGCACTAAGAAAATCGCTGCCAGCTATGCCGACCTCACTCAAAAAGTTGATGAAGCGAACAAGAATTATCGTAAGCAGTACGATACGACCAGAGCGACTTGGAAGCAACTCTGGAAACAGTATAAAATCGATCGAGCGGAATATGATCGCCAGTAAAGATACTGTAAAACTAACAGGTAGAATCTAGTAGGTTAACTATAGCGATACTTTCCTTTCAGGATGGAAGAGCACGAAGAACAAAATATGCGCCTTTCATTGGAAAGCGCCGATGACTACTTTGACACTTACGCAATGCTTGGGTTGAGTACCACGGACCTGGAACTTTGGGAAGAGCCAGACGAGCCCATTGTCCCACCTCCAGCCCCACCACCGCTTCGTCGAGCCACCGCGATACTGTCCTACCTCTCTGCCACGGACAGGTTGAGGGTCATTGAGGCTTTACACCATGACAAGATTGTAGTACCAATGGACTTGGCCCTTCGTACCATTCCAGATCCACTCTACTGGAAAGTGCTCGCGGAAAAAAAATTTCCGGTAAGGTCTTTTGCGTTTTTATTTTAAGCGCGACAGGTTGCGGATTTTATAATTAAAAAAGCTTTAAAGAAAATCTTAGTTTCTTTTTTAAATTTTGTCAATGTTGATGTAAAGAAAATCATAACAAAATTTCCGGTGACCTACGACTATTCATGATTAGAATTTACGAAGCCTACTTTTCACAGATGCAGAATTGCCGTTTTTTTTTCTTTTAGGAAGCCGCCGTCGACGAACATGGAAATTCTTGGCGACGTGTATTCATTGAAAGAAGTCTTCGACAACTGATTGAATATTTTCACCCATACGAAGGAAACTGGGATGAGTTTCAGAAGGAACTCGATACTTTTGGTCGTTTTGCTCAAGGTTTAGAACTCTCTCAGTTGATTCCAATCTGTTACGGAGTTCCACGAAAAGTCACGGTTCCAGCCAACTTTGTCGCGTAAACTTTTCTTATTTTTTAATGTAAACCGCCTTTTCCCATAGACAAATGCTTATATTTTATAGTGACAAGGAATCCGCGGGCAAAGAAGAAGATGAAGGCTACACTCGAGGCGGGGTTACCCCTATACCAAAGTCAAAGGTCAAAGGCAAGAAAAAAGAATCTCCCAAGGAAATCACTCCACCGACGACACCAACCTCGGAAGACTCGGAACGTCCAGACAGAAATGACAACAGTCACGTTGCCCTAAACAAGGTCTTGCCCAAGATGAAAAATCTGCGTTACTTGAGTATCATGTACAAAATGCAAGCAATTGGCTTGGAATATGAACCAAGATTCGAAGACTTTACAGTGACTGACTGTAAAAAGTTATCACGAGGTAAGGACACAAACGACACAAAATGAGTAGTAGTAGAAAATTTTGTTCATTTTTTCAAAAGGTGTGAAGAAATGTCTCCAACTGCGTAAGTTTGAACTTCAACGATCTCACGTAACTGATGAAAAAACCAAAATCCTATGTCGTCGCGGACTACGGTTCTTGCATCATTTGAAGATTTTGAATTTGTCGTACAATCCACTTGGAAATGCTGGTAAGGTGGGAGGGCTGTTTTGAAATAAGAGAAGAGCAGGTTGGAATAAAAATATTTCAAAATATATAATATTTTGGCAAGGAGCCTTAGCCATTGCCCGATTAATTACCGATGACCGGTCGTCTGTTTTCCGAACGCTTCACACGCTAATTCTGTGCAGTTGCGAGATCAAACGGGAAGGAGCCAAAGCCCTCGCCTATGCGTTGACCAAAAACAAGCAACTGCGCAAACTCAAACTAAGTCTTAATCCGTTACACGACAGTGGAGGAAAAGCCATTGCAAACGGAGTTGTCGAAAACGAAAACTTGCTGTTCTTGGACTTGGCTGCGACGAATTTGGGCCCGAAGGCC
>JABASK010000205.1:0-20359 GCA_019776465.1 Rambutanura hunanensis | reverse complement strand
ACTCCGACTCCAAGTGACCCACCAACAGATACCCCTCCGACTGATGGCACAACTGAACCCACTCCGACTCCAAGTGACCCAACAACTGAACTGAATCCAACAGAGTCTAGTACGAGTGAGTCATCAGACGGAACAACAAAACATCCCTTTGCTTGCCCACCTTCTGGTGAACACACCATACCGCATTACTCCGCTTGTAACCTCTACTACCGTTGCAAAGACGGTTATTTTTATAGTCTCAACACTTGCGGACCAGATTGGTTTGATTCCGAGTCCGAATCTTGTGTCGCCCCTGAGGACTCTGACTGTCCTTATCTTGAATACGATGACTTAAGTTGGTAGATGTTACACCAATTTATTTAATATTTTGATGTACATTAAATTAACAGATCATTATTTTTTGTAAGATTTATTCTATTGCTAGTTATTGCGCATGGGCTGCATCTAGTTCAAAATTTGCTTGAGAATTTGTGATTTCTTCTGTAGAATGTCGCCGACTTTCTGGAGAAACGTTGACGCTTTGACAACGCCCGAATTGGGCACGTAGCTCTTAACGTCGTCGTCCTCTGAAACGTAGCGCATTTAACCGAAAAAGTTTGTACTTCAGCTTTTGCCTTTACTCATCTCATTTTGGCTTATATTATATTTTACACAACGGTGAATTGAAGCTGGTCAACTTTTGCACAATTCCTTCTTTTGTGTGCAAAATTGCTAACGTAACTTAGCAATTTTGAAAATTAAGCATAAACTTTCATGAGTACAGCTACCCGATTCACTTCAACCTAGCAAACTCTGTACAATTTGTTCCTTGAGTTCAAACTAATGCACAGCTTAGAAGATTTAAAACAAAATTGTGCAACAAATTTTAGTTAATAAAACTACGTGTTTTGGAAACTAACGTGTACGAGCATGTTGCCTAGATTGCTAATTGCGTCTTATTAGTATGTATGTATTCAAGACAAATGTCCAGCAGACCAGTGCTGAATCCACGATCCAGCACGCCTACTTGTTATTTTCGGAAAACTGTAGTCGTGAGTGCACAACTGTTTTAACAACAGAAAATGGAATGGAGTCGAAAAAAAGTATTACAGTAATTACAAGCCGCACACACAAAATACTTTTTTGTGTGTGCGGCTTGTAATTACACTGTAACTGTAACCCGTTTTTTCGTAGTTTTGTGCAACTGAAACCTTTGTCTCAACTGTTGTGCACTCCTAACGCCACAGAGGCTTACAGTTGTGCAAAGAAAACTGTGCTTCACATGTGCAACCTGAGGAAAGCAACTGATATCGACTTTTATCCAATACAATTTTGGATAAAAATCGATCAGAGTTCTTAAACCAGGGAACTTAGCGCGTAAAATTTTTACAATTCCACTCGGTAAAAAAATCAATTAATTTCAGTGTTATAATTCTTCTGGTGAAAAAATGCCAAAATATGATTGGTCCATTTGTGTCAGAAGTTAATTACCTTCAATTATTGGTAACACGTTATGTGAAATTTTACATGAAGTCACATGCAAAGTAATTTTTTTGATACTTTTATCAGCGTGCAGCGTTAGAAAACAACAAAAACTTGAAAGTGATTGTTTATCGAAATTTTGAAACAACTAAACTGTAAAACTAAATTGTACACAACGTACGTCTAAATTGTAATGACATATTCACAAAATACAGTAAAAAATTATCATGTGCACGGGATTTTGTTTTTAAGTTTGTTATTGGCTGAACTGAAACCAATCATATTGTGGCTCTTGTTACAACCATGTGCTTTTTTGCTAGAATGAAGTAAAACTCTTGTGCAAATTGCTCACCTAAAAAACTTGTCTAAATTTTTTGTATCAAATCTGCTATATTTTTCACTGATTTCTACCAAATCATAATTGTGTCTTTTCAAAATTGTGCACACGACGCGACCTGTAAGTTTCAAACATGACCTTCAACTGACACAAAATTAATCCAAACGGCAAAAAATAAGCCCATTTGAAACGCTATAAGACGGCGGAACGAAAACAAAATAAAATTGCATGCACATTATGGTATTTCGGTAAACGAACATTGGTAACAAGTTTTTGCATCAAAAAACCGTTTTTTGTTAAAAAAAAACCGTTTTTTGTTTAAAAAAAACGGTTTTTTTAAAAAAAAAAAACAACGTTTGGATTTGAAAAACCTTTAACGGTTCAATTTAGTCGTCATAACAAAATGACGACTAACCTTCCCCGGTTTTACCACAATACTTTTGGTTATTATTCTTACCTACTAAACATTTTGTTCATTTTGACGCAGAGCGTAAACCTTCTGCGTACCGTACGACAGTATTTTTCTAAAGTCTTCCGACGATTCGTTGATTCCTCCCGCAAAAATAACCCCCTTCTACTAACAATAAGTTACTTGCAGTAACGAATTATTAATTAGTGAAAGTGTTTTAATTTGTCGTCAATAATTAACTTTTAAAAAGTTAACGTTTTTGTCTAACTAGCATATTTAGTAAATTAGCGTATTTCGTGAAAAAACGTGAAAATTTTTCAATAGAAACTTAATTCCTTTTCATTTTATTTATTTTGTCCCCATTGTTTATTAGTGAAAAAGGGTGTAATTTACGCTGACAAATTTTGACCTGGCAAACGGCAACTATAAAAAAAAAAATCAAAAGTGTTTTTGAATAATTTCAGTTTTTTTCAGTGATTTTTCACTGAAGTTTCCAGGAATGCATTTTGTTTAAAAAATCTATATGCTTCCTGTCTCCTACTATTTCTAGCTCTCTAAATTAAGTGTTTTAAGTGTTTATCGCAATAGAAGATAAGAATGACGCGTTCTAATTAAAGTCAAAGTGTCGCTATTTTGTACCTCTCTCAACTTTAGTGCAAGCTGTCTATTCCAGGAAATTTGTTTGAAGTCCTACATGTTTTTCCATCAAAAATAATTAACAATAATTAGTAATTTTCAATGGAAAAGTTTATTTTGCTAATTATTGACAAAATATTAGAACGTAGCTTTGTTGACGTTCTTGAGTCACCAGAAAACGGCGTCTGACGTCAATTCCTATACAAAGTCAGATTAAAAGTATTGACACTGACGTATATATTTTGACTAAACTACAAATTATCATTAAAATTCCAATTAAGTAAGTAAGAACTGCAGTGCAACGTTAACTGAATTCGGTGATAATCACCTCAATTTGGCGCATTTACAAACAAAAGTGACAAAGATACGGAAGTAAATGCGAAAACAAAAGAGTTAAATCTAAATTGATAAAAACAGAAGTTTTGACCTACTATTATTATAAAAGCAACTAAATAAAACGTTTAAGTTTTGTACACATGTAACTTAGCACAAAAAAAAACTGCTAATTTCTAAACTTAACTTATAATTTCAAAATTTATAAAAATTATTTCATACAATCATGTTCTGGAACGTCGTGCTTGTCATTGGCTTAAGTGTTTCTGGAATATCGCACATGGTTAGTTGAACCTTTGTAACTAAAAACGTTTTAAGTTTGATACCTTTATTGTGCTAGGTGCCAGTTGTCAAGCCTGACATCTGTCCTCCCGAAGGTGATCATTACTTGACACATGAAAACTGTTCGAAATTTATCGTTTGCTCCAATGGATATTACCACGAGTTCGATTGTCCACAATACACTTATTGGCATCCAGACAAAGAACAATGCGATTTTGATGACTCAGTTTGTTATCGTCCCACTGAAGAACCAACAGTGACAACAGAGAGGTCAACTGAACCGAATCCGAGTGACCGTCCAACAGATTCACCTCCGACTGATGGAACAACTGAACCAAGTCCGAGTGACCCACCGACCGAATCCAGTTCGACTGAAGGGTCAACCGAACCGAATCCGAGTGATCCACCAACAGATGCGCCTCCGGGCAGTGACCCAACAACCGAACCGAATTCCACCGATGGACCAATAGAATCATCCGACGGAACAACAGAAAACCTCTTTGTTTGTCCATCTTCTGGTGGCCACAGCGTGGCGCACGACTCCGTTTGTAACCTTTACTACCGTTGCCAGGATAGTAACTTTTTGGGTCTCTACAGTTGCGGACCGGAAGAATGGTTTGATTCTGAGTCCGAATCCTGTGTTGCCCCTGAGGAGTCTGACTGTCCTTATTTTGAGTACGATGACTTAAGTTGGTAGATGTTACACCAATTTATTGGACATTTTTGATTTTCATTAAATTAAAAGATCGTTGTGTTTTTTAAGATTTGTTCTATTGCGAGTATTGCGCATGCGCTGCGTCTATTTCCTCCAGCTATCGTTCAAAATTGACTTGAGAATCGGTCATTTCTTGTAGAACGTCACGTAGTTTCTGAAGAAACGTTAACGTTTCCGCAACGCCCGAATGGGGCAAGTAGCTCTCAACGTCACCGTCCTCTGAAACGTAGCAAATTTAATTGTTTACTTAATTTTAATTTTTTTTTCGATGTAATTACTTCTGCTTCTTTGGCCAATTATGTACTTTTGGCTCCAGTATAATGTAGCCGTGGCACAGCAGCCTTCCTCTCTTACAAAGGTCAAGTGATGGCATCTTTCTTGGTGGAGCTGGTGGGGCCGCTGGGCCTGGTGGTGGTACTTTTGGTTCTGTCACTGGCGTTGTTTAGCAATTCGTTTGCACCACTTATTGGTGGTTAGTGGATTTCCTGGAGACTTATTGTCCAAACGTACTGGAATTGGTGGAGAAGCTGATCGAGGCTCTTCCTGATTGGTCGATGCGAGTGGTAATTGCTCTGGGATCGATATTTTTGTAAAAGCGTCCAAAATTTGAGTGAATTGTGAAAATTTTTTTAAAAAAATTAGAAGTTTTGTTTAACATAATTGAAAGTAAATTTTGTTCAATTTGAGCCTTATATAATAAGTAATTATTTTCATTCTAATCTAGATGTTTTGCATCTAAATTTACTCTGGACAGCTGGGAAAACTGCAAAAGAGTGTTACGCATCGCGGTGGTGTCGTGCCTCGTAGCCGTTTTACAAGCTTGATCAATTTTTGCAAGTCCCCAGCCCTATGACTTAAGTTCAAAGTTCAATTACTTCAAAACCAGCGACACGTAAAAATCACATACATTTAATTGACGTCAATGTCAATTTCATTTGATTCCTCGCAGATAAGAGAAACATATTTGACCGAATTGTGCACCTTAATACTTGCATTTGCGTCACAGGAAGCTTGCGTGGGCACAATTCTCCGAAAGTCGGTCAAACCATTGCCGCTCTCAAGTATTATGGAGTAAAACGTAATAACATTTAATTTAAAGTTAATTGCAATTAATTGTCTGATAATCTCGTCCTTGTCAAAGTAATCAATCGAGATGAAAAGAAAAATGCGAATTGCGACGTAAAAACCTTAAATTTTTTTTTGGGTTTCAATGCTAAAAATTGATAACGGTAAATTGGCCTTGCTATTAATACCTATATAAAAGTAAATAAACTAATTCTGTGAATCAATTAAGTTTTACCGCAAAAAAAAAGTTTTTTTTTTTTCAAAAAATAGTTTTTTTTTTATTATATTCAACCATGTTGTGGTCGGTAGCGCTCGTGATTGGCTTGACGGTTGGCGGGTTTGGTCATCGCGTATGTTAATTTTTAAAAAACGATTTTTATGACCTATTTTACAAAATTTTTATTCTCTTAGGTATCAAATGTAAATTCTGTCACCTGTCCTGCCGAAGGAGATCATTACTTGAAACATGCCAGCTGTTCGAAATTTATCGTTTGTTCGAATGGGTATGAGCATGTGTTCGATTGTCCAGGAAGCACTTTTTGGCATCAAGACAAACAAGAATGTGATTTTGATGACTCAGTTTGTGCTTTCACTTGTCCAGTCGAAGGAGATCATTACTTTGAACATGAAAGCTGCTCGAAATTTGTCGTTTGCTCCAATGGATACTATCATGAGCTCGACTGTCCAGGTGGTACTTATTGGCAACAAGACAAACAACAATGCGATTTTGATGACTCAGTTTGTGCGAAGCCGGAGCCAGTCGAACCAGTTGAGCCGGTTGAACCAGTTGAGCCGGTTGAACCAGTCGAACCGGTTGAACCAGTTGAGCCGGTTGAGCCAGCCGAACCAGTTGAGCCGGTTGAACCAGTCGAACCAGTTGAGCCGGTTGAACCAGTTGAGCCAGCCGAACCAGTTGAGCCATCCCCAGACAAGCCTGCACGTTAAATCGATGAAGCAGAGGACTGCGAGCATCTTGTATATTAAGCGAAACTCAACGTTGAATAAATTTATTTGATATAACCCAATTTTATAATATAGAATTTTCAGTTTCTATCAAATTAAATTAATTTTAGGACATTAATATAATTTAGAATTCTTTCACGGCTATTGCGCTCTGAGGACTCTGACTGTCCTTAGCTTGAATACGATGACTTAAGTTGGTAGATGTTACACCAATTTATTTAACATTTTTGATTTTCATTAAATTAAAAGATCATTGTGTTTTGTAAGATTTGTTCTATTGCGAGTATTGCGCATGCGCCGCGTCTATTTCCTCTAGCTGTCGTTCAAAATTGGCTTGAGAATCGGTCATTTCTTGTTGTAGAACGTCACGTACTTTCTGAAGAAACGTTAATGTTTCCGCAACGCCCGAATGGGGCACGTAGCTCTCAACGTTACCGTCCTCTGAAACGTAGCAAATTTAGTTGTTTACTTAATTTTAATTTTTTTTCGATGTAATTACTTCTGCTTTCTTGGCCAATTATGCACTTTTGGCTCCTTACCTCTAGCAGTATTATGTAGTCGTGGCTCAGCCGCCTTCCTTTTATAAAGGTCAAGTGATGGCATCTTTCTTGGTGGGGCCGCTGGGGCTGGTGGTGGTACTTTTGGTTTTGTCACTATCGTTGGATTTGGTAATTTTTCTGTACCACTTTCTTGCGGGTACTCAGGAATGACTGGTGGTAGCGGATTTCCTGGACACTTGGCCAAAATTGTTGGAATTGGTGGTGAAGCTGGTCGAGGCTCTTTCTGATTGGTTGATACGAGTGGTAGTTGCTCTGGGATTGGTTCTGAGGCTAGACTAGAATTTGACCCACTTAGACGATCACGTCGTTCTTGCATTGTTATACGACGAGCTTCTTCAGCTTCTTTAATCAAAGCTTTTTGACGCGCCAAAACTTCTTCTTCCCTTTGCCGCTTTTCTTCTTCCTACGCATCGATATTTTTAAAAATTTGAATGTTTTTTGTAAAAAAAAAATTTAAATTATAAAAAAAAATTGTGAAGTTTTTTTTTTTTAACGTTAATACCTTCTGATGAAATCGAAGCTTTTCTTCTTGATACTCTTCAAGCATTCGCTCCTGGTCACGTTTGATTTTCTCTTGAAGTCGTTCATCTTCTAAGCGCTCGCGCCGACGTCGCTCTTCTTCTTCAAGCCTTCTCTCTTCAATTTGCTTGTGAAGCGCAGTTTTGTAAGCGCTATTCCGCACACTAGTTCCAGGTCGTTGATCAGCTGTTTGAGAAATATGTTGTCGAAAGGAAACGTTAGAATTCAACGATCCCGCGACACTCTGACAACCGCCACCGTAACAACTTTCACCAATTACACTGCCGCACGGCGAAGCCTGCGGACTGGGCGACAACACTGGAGTGGCATCAGCTAGTGTATTCAGAACATTCAAAATATTAACTAAACAAGTTGTGTTTAGGTAAAGGTCAAAGGTCTTACAAGTGTTGAGTAAGATTGGAACGGCTGAAGTTCGTGGAAATAACCCACTTCCTTCTGGACTCACGCTGTATACCGTAGGTTTCCCTCTACTGAGGAAGTCCTGCCATGGTGACGACACCTCAGAAGTCATTTGTGACAACACTGGTGTACTCACCGATTTTCGATGAAGCGTCTCTGCATCTTCCAGGTCATCTTCGTCGTGCGTTCCATGCGACAGTTGCGTATCCGCCTGCGATTCAGCACCTGGCGGCACCGTTTCGAATTCCTCACTACCGAATGCCCAGCCATGATTCTTCAAATGCCCAAATACCATATCAGGGTAAAGACTTGGACGGAGAGGTCGCATCTGCACGCGACACGTGGGGTCACTCATTGATTTGGTTACGTCTTGCGAAGTCACAGCTTTTGAACTACCGTTTGACACTACTGAGCAACTTGTCGATGGAATTAACCAACAAGGTACGTGAACTGGAACGCTTTTCGTTTCAACAAGTGATGGAGGTAGCGACAACGGTGTGACCTTGACCTGGGACAAGATCGGACCACGCATGGGACTGATTGTCACTAAAAAGCAACGAAACGTATTGTTACTCTGTTGAAATCTTATCGAAATTCGGAACAGCTGTTACTATTTTGAGCTTCTCGTTGTTTTTCCAGTGCTCGCAACTCTTTTTGCTGTGACACTTGAAGGTCAAGTTGTTGCTTGTAAGCTTGTTGTGCTAATTTTCTAGCTTTTAGTTCCCGGCTCGAGTGAGACTCACTAGCATCACCGCTACCATTGTGAATTGGCACACATTCTTGAACTTTGACCTCATCCATTCTCGACTGGTTAGAAGTTCTACACGAAAATACTTGTTAATTTAACACACTACAAAGTGTATCTCACCGAAATTGGTATGGTAGGTAAATCAAAATTTGTAAGTGTTTTTGAATTAACCGGTTTTCTTCCTTAAATCCTGTCAAAGTTGAACCACTTAAGTTCAAATCTCCTTGACCTTGACTTCGCTCTCCAAGCAACGTTGCTTCGTTTTGAACTTGATACTCCATTCCTTGGTATTGAATTGGCATACGTTTTCGACCAGAAGCAGATGTCCAAGACATATCCATTGACCTTTCACCTTTGCAATGCACCAGTTCGAAACAACATAGCTGGGCTTTAAAAATATGTACTAAACTTTTACCAAGACGCGAGGATACAATTCATGGTTACTGCTTGGTTGCTATGGTAATACATTAGCAGGAAATGAAGTCATTTCTTATTGCATATGCTTGAATAAGACGTTGTACCAGAAATTGGGAATTTCTAGTAAAGTTTAGAAAGTCATTAACAAGTTAAAAATTTGAAAAGAAACTTGTATAAAGGAATTGCTCGATGAAATTTTGGTAATTTTTTGCAAATGTTTCGGGAATTGGTTAACGATTTCTATACAAATTCGGTGATTTATTAAATTTGTGAAACCGTAAATGAAGCACCGAGCACGTAGATGTGATCATATCCACAGTGATCACATATCTTACTACGTGATATCATGATCATGTGTTCAATCACTTGAAAACCAATGCCACGCAGAAATTCCAAGTAATTAGGATTGACGTCTGTGTCAATTTCGTGTAATTTAGATAATAGAACCGAATATTGTACGGATAAGCATAGTTTTTTTTAGTACATCGTTAGTAATTTCGATGTAATTTAACATAATTGTATGATAATCTCGTCAACTAATCAGACAATCGAGATGACAGTAGTACGTAATGCGAAGTTCAAAAAGTATTGATTTCGTTTTAAATTTGATAAAAATACCAAAAATTCATACCATCTTTACCTATAAAAGTACATACAAAATTATTGTTTAAGTATCCAGTTTTTACTATACAAATTTATTAGTTTATTTTAAAAAAACTTACAAAGTTTTTTTTTTGATTTAACCATGTTGTGGACAGTAGCACTCGTGATTGGGTTGAGCGCAAGTGCATTAGCGCATCCGGTTAGTTGACTAGATCATTTTTAAAATTGGTTTAAGTTGTGTTTAGCATTTATTGAAAATAATTTTTATTTTTCTGATTTTTAAATTTGTTTTGTTTTTGTCGCAGGTACGTAAAGTAAATTCTTTTGTCTGTCCTCCCCAAGGAGATCATCACTTGCCACATGAAAGCTGTACCAAATTTATAGTTTGCTCTCATGGGTATTATTATGAGTTCGATTGTCCAGGTGGAACTTATTGGCATCAAGACCTACTACGATGCGAATATGATAACTCAGTATGTGACAAGCCGGATCCAGTAGAACCTGAACCAGTTGAACCTGAACCAGTCGAACCCGTTGAGCCAGTTGAACCTGTTGAGCCAGTTGAACCTGAGCCAGTTGAACCCGTTGAGCCAGTCGAACCCGTTGAGCCAGTTGAACCCGTTGAGCCAGTTGAACCCGTTGAGCCAGTTGAACCTGAGCCAGTCGAACCCGTTGAGCCAGTTGAACCCGTTGAGCCAGTCGAACCTGAGCCAGTTGAACCTGAACCAGTTGAACCTGTGGAGCCAGTTGAACCCGTTGAGCCAGTCGAACCCGTTGAGCCAGTTGAACCCGTTGAGCCAGTCGAACCCGTTGAGCCAGTTGAACCTGAGCCAGTTGAACCCGTTGAGCCAGTCGAACCTGAGCCAGTTGAACCTGAACCAGTTGAACCTGTGGAGCCAGTTGAACCCGTTGAGCCAGTTGAACCCGTTGAGCCAGTCGAACCTGAGCCAGTTGAACCCGTTGAGCCAGCTGAACCTGAACCAGTTGAGCCAGCTGAACCTGAACCAGTTGCGTCTATCTAATACAGCATAAAATTAAATGTTACACCAGTTTATTTAACATTTATCGCTTGTATTAAAATAAGTGAATGATTCTCCGCTGTCGCCGCAGTAATTTAATTTGAAGCATAAATTCTTTCATTGGAATTCCGCTGCTCCTAGTTACTTTCATGCAAAACCTTACTTTACATTTGCTAAATTTCGTGTTTCTGTGTTGTTTTTGCGAAAAGGTTTATCGCTCCGGTAAACGTCAAGGTCAATTAAATGAGGGCTTTATTAATAACTAATGTTCTAAATATTACTAACGTATCTTTTAAAAAGCTATCATTTTTATGCGTCGGCTTCTAATTCACTTTCTTCTATACTTTCACCCTTTACCTAAACAAATTCACCGATTTCAAAATCCTCTCGTTCAAAATTTAAAACAAATATTTTCGTTGTCACACTTTCAAACCATTGCGTATTTTCTGCCTCTCAAACTAAACGGAATTACATTCAACAGAAGTTTTAGTAGTGTTTTACGTTTTTTCACCGAAAATGAACAGCTGGCAAAATAGAATACCCTGCATATAATTTTTTTTTAAATTGTAACCCAATTCATTCATATTTTGAATCCGGCTGTTTCCAATCCAATGGAATTCATCTGAAAATGACACTTGTTGAAATTAATATTAGATGGAGTTAGCGGTATGCCGCGAACAATTCCATTCTAAACGCCTAAAGTCATTTTGACTTAAAACGAGTAATAACTCGAGTTAGTGACAGCGACAGCAGAGAAAGTGAAAGTCCCCAAAATTAAATTTAAAACACTTAAAATGCATTGAATAGAATTTATTTAGGTTCGAATAACAATCATGTCTCACGTTTGAAGTCGTAAGCTAGTGCAGCCTAAATCTTACTAACTGCAACAGCTACGTTAAAGTAAAATTTAATGTAGACATTTTTCAAAGTATTTTGTCGAAGTTACAATTATTTTTTTTTAGCTAACTACGTTTAATTTGTAACTACTTTACTACTCATTCGCTTACGAACTCATCGAACATAATGTATACGTACGTCTAACGTCACTCTCACTGCTGAAGTGCTTGATCCTCCAGCTGTGATTTGTCCAACTGATAAAGTAGTCCAGAACAAAGTATACAGAAATTGGGAATTTCTAGTAAAGTTATGAAATCCATAAGCAAATTTGTGAAGATACTTTGTGTAAATAAAGAAATTTTGGTAATTATTTGCAAATGTTTCGGAATTGATGATCACGATTACAGAATCGTTGATTACTTATTAGTAAGATGTGATCACTTGATGTCAAAGTTCAATCACTTGAAAACCAACGCGAAATAAAAATCCCCAGTAATAGTATTGACGTCAATGCCAATTTCGTCTGTTGTAGATAATAGGAAACGTATTGTACAGAATTATTTTGTGGGCTTTTCGCGGAAAACTTGTTCAAACTTGAACTTTTAAGTGCAACGTTTTAATTTATATTTAATACTAATAACCTTACGTCAGAGAAACCTTGCACTAGAACAATTCACTGAAACTTAGAAAAACCTTTGACGTCAGAACAGTTTTTTTTAGTAAAACGTTATAATTTCAATGTAATTATTGACTGATAATCTCGTCAACTAATCAACCAATCGAGATGACAATAGTACGTAATGCGAAGTTAAAAAAGTATTGATTTCGTTTTAAATTTGATAAAAATACAAAAGGTCATACCACCATTACCTATAAAAGTACATACGAAATTATTAGTTAAGTATTCAACTTTTACTAACCACAAATTATTAGTTTACTTTAAAAAACTTATTACAAAGTTTTTTTTTAATTTCAAACCATGTTGTGGACTGTAGCACTCGTGATTGGGTTGAGTGTTGGTGCATTAGCGCATCCGGTTAGTTGATTTAAATCATTTACCAAAATTCGATTTCATTTTTGTTAGCATTTATTGAAAATTAAAATTTATTCTCTGATTTTTAATTTGTTTCGTTTTTCTCTCTTAGGTACACAAAGTAAATTCTTTTGCCTGTCCTCCCCAAGGAGATCATCACTTGGCACATGAAAGCTGTTCCAAATTCATCGTTTGCTCCAACGGGTATTATTATGAGTTCGATTGTCCAGGTGGAACTTATTGGCATCAAGACCTACTACGATGCGAATTTGATAACTCAGTTTGTGACAAGCCAGAGCCAGTTGAACCCGTTGAACCAGTCGAACCCGTTGAGCCAGTCGAACCCGTTGAGCCAGTTGAACCCGTTGAGCCAGTCGAACCAGTTGAGCCAGTCGAACCCGTTGAACCAGTCGAACCCGTTGAGCCAGTTGAACCAGTTGAGCCAGTCGAACCCGTTGAGCTCTGTTGAACCAGTCGAACCCGTTGAGCCAGTTGAACCAGTCGAACCCGTTGAGCCAGTTGAACCAGTCGAACCCGTTGAGCCAGTTGAACCAGTCGAACCCGTTGAGCCAGTTGAACCAGTCGAACCCGTTGAACCAGTTCCAGTTGAACCTGCAGAACCTCTTGAACCAGTTGAATCAATCTAATACTCAAGTATAGAGTTAAATATTGCACCATTTTATTAACATCTTTCGTTTGCATTAAATTAAATAAATGATTTTGCGCAGTAATTTAATTTGAAGCACAAATTCTTTCAAGGGAATGTCGCTGCTCCTAGTTTCTTCACCCATCATTCAAAAACTACTTTACATTTGCTAATTTCGTCTTGCTGTTTTGTTTTTACGAAAAGGTTTATCGCTACGTCTTTTTATCGAAAATGAATCGCTGGCAAAACAGAATACCACGAATAATTTTTTTTAAATTGTAACTCAATTCATTCATATTTTCAATCAGGTTGTTTGCAGTTCAACTGAATTCATCTGAAAATGACAATAATTGTTGAAATTTAATATCTAGATTTTTATTCTTTTACATTTTTGTAGCTGCTCCTAACAAATTCCCGGGGAAATCATCCATCACTCGAAAAATGTCAACCCGATACATTTGACCTAAATTTGACCTGAGGCTGACATTTTTCAAAGATTATACGGTGGTGTCACAGTCAGTGGGTTGTGTGGGATTTCTACATAGAAGCTACCTCGTTTTCTGTTAAACCAACAACCAATCAATTACTAATGACATAATTGTCTATAAATAAAAATGTAAAACTTGATACATTTTAGGCAAATTAAAGTACAAAAATGTAAACGCAGAAATTGTTCAGGTAAAAAAAAAGAGGTCATTCACCTTAGATTTGTATACTGCCCATAGAGCGCATCACGACATTCTTCTTTAACAATTTTTTGGCACTGGTTAGCCTCACATCGACAACCAAAATACTTCTTGTATCGAATAGAATCAGCAAAAAACTAAAATAAAAAAAAATTTTTTTTTAAATTTTTAAAATTTGTGTTTGATAAAATTGATTGAAAAAAAAAATACATAAAATTTTACGTAAAATGCTCGCTCGTGCTGGCATCGAGCTGAAAATACAGAGGAGATGGAGGTTAAGTTTTACTGAATAATAACCTAACCTTTAGTCATAATAATTTTTGATAACTGTAACTGATTGATTGAAATTTTTTGATAATCTGTAATTAAAAAAAAGAAAAAAGTTTCCATATTTTAAATAGTTTACTATCAATTTGGCTCTGGATTGCTAAGGAGCACCCTGTAAAGTACCAAAAAAAAAATTAAGATTACCAAAAAAAATTAATTTCAAATAAAAAAAAATAATTTATGTTCCAATATGTCACCTGGTTGACTTGGTCCGCCCCCGTTAATGAACCAGTCTACATGCCCGGCCCGCCCGATGTACCCAAAGAACGCCTGATTCGTATGCGTCACGTCCACAAACTCAGCGTCGTCAGAGCTTAGTCGCCTATCTTCGTCAAGACCGTTGAACAGCGGTCCTGCACACCAAAAATAAAACCGATTAAGCTTCAATTTACAATAAATTTTATAAAAATTGCTATTTTTTAAAAAAAATATTTATAAAAAAATGCAAATTATTCAATAAATCTTGCAAATTTTACATGAAATTTTAATTTTTCTTTTGTTACCTGCCGGGTCAAGACCTGAAATTCGTTTAATCTTCCGTCCTGTCCGACGCTGAATATCTTGACCTACCAAACCTGCTAGCTGCGCACCAAGACTAAATCCAACGATTTGCACCTGCTCAGGTCCTTTCAGAAAATGTGATTGGGTTAAAAACAGTATAAGGTCACTCACTACGGTCATGACATTGAACACTTCCGGTGCAACATTGGTATAATACAACCCAAGATTAATAATCGACTGTCGATTTCCAGTGAATCGGTTTATCACACGACCCCAGTCGACTCCAATTATATTCACTGGATTTCCCGCATCAAAAAAGGCTAAAAATGTTATAAAATTTCAATTAAAATTAATTAATTTACAATAAAGTAGCACTTTTAAGTTAAATCAGAATGAAAAGTTCCACATACCGTTACGAATTACTTCGTTTTCTCTTTGTGGTAAATTGTCACTGCCAAGAAATCCATGAATTATAAGTACCAAGTTCAAATTTGTGTTGTATTGAGATTCTTTTTAAAGTTAGTTCGTCCCACGGTATGATTTCTTCAGTGAAGTTTCTTTCGGCAGGATTAGGATGTAAGTAAAATCGTACTAATCGACGATCTTGTTCTGTAAAACTTTGTGGTAAGACATCATTAGATTCGACCAAATCTCTACGATCAGCATCTGTCACTCGATTAATTAAAAATTTTAATTGGTCTCCAGGTTGAGGTTGCTGAAAAGCTGGAATTGATCGAGAAGTAATCCATGGTGTAAAAATTTTACGAAAAAGCTCTTGTGCAAAAATATTTTTTGAGCCGATGCAAAAAATGAAAATTAGCAAGAGTCCAATTTTAAAAAACATTACAACTTATTTATTTATTACACTTTTTTTTTTTATAAATAAATCAAAATTTTTTAATGCTTATTTGCGAATTGAGTTGATCTTCGATTCTTGACTGACCAACTAATTTGGCAAAACTACACAATTTTATTGGCAAAAGGTAATAAGGAGATTGTTTTTTTTTTGTGCAAATTTAAGTGTTTTTTCCTATTACACCACAGTTTGTATTGCTCGAAAACGTTGACCTTTTGATTAAAGTGGGTGGTTTAATAGGAGAAGGTGTAAACAAAGTAGTTTGGTTAGCACGATTGTTATCTTTGCACCTTCTTGCAGAAAATTTGCAAAAAAAAAAAAAAAGAATCTCATGTTTTGGTGTTAAGTTTTGCGTAATTTGGCTACGCAAGCGTGAAACTTCTTTTAATACCAAAGCAAAGAACGTAAAGTTCAAGGTTAATGTATATACTTTTCGCGATTAAACACATTTGCTAAAAAAAAATTTTTTTTACTAATGAACATAAAATTTAAAAGTATATTATTCATTCAGTTCAAAAAAATTTGTAGCCCCGGATACTTTCGCAAATTCACAAATTTCGCACTGCGTCTTACAATAATTAATTGTTTAGCATTTTCTTTCTAAACCTTTTAACGTTAAAATTGCAAATGCGAATGCGACGCGCGTAACAACCTTTTCTTACTACACGTGCTTCACTGTCTAAATTAATGTGCCGTAAATGATTAACTTTAATTGAAGAAGGTGTAGGTCAAAGTCATTTAATGATGAAATTGTGTTAGTTAACTGGTTCACCACTAGCGATTTTTGCTAATTTTTAAAAATTTATGGTGTAGAGCGGACGCGCCTGCGCCGTTTGATAAGAAATTGATGAGATGACACTATTGACCCGTTTGTCTCCTACTTCCAAAAAAATGAAGACAATCCAATCAGAATGGGTTGACAATGGACAGGAAAAATCAATCTAGAATGTATTTCCATTTTCTAGAATTCATCTGTAGCGTATTTGGTTCCCATGGGAACCACTACTAGAAGGCATCAAGCAACAGCAGCCTGAATGACTAGAGTCGCAAAAGAGTCATGTTTCACAGTCATAGAAGAGGCTTCGTGTCGAAATCGTGTGCTTTTGAGTAAAAACGTTTTGAAAAAAAAAAATGATTTTTTTGGAATAAGTTTAAAAAAATAATCGTTTGGTAAAACATACAACGTTTTTAAAAAAATGACAACCAGTGAAACGAAACGGGACAAAAATCCACTTCCATTCTACGAATTACCACCTCATATCAAACCCTGTTCGCAAATTATTCAAGAAACTCGATTACAACTAAAGTATTCGACCAAAACAAATGAGCATGAATCGATTAAGTATCGAAATCCATCAGCTACTGATTATTTTGACTATATTGAGCAATCTCCTGGTACAATGTCAAGAGTAAGTCAGTACGTTGACCCCATGACCTCTCAATTCGATCCCTGGACTCCAAGCGGTTCAGACTAAACGACCGTTTACTCCAAGAGAAAGTGTCAATTTGTGGGGAATGTCTTCAGGAAAACGACCACCGAGTGCAATAACGTAAGTGCAAAAAATTTTTATGCAAAAAAAAGTTTTTGCAAAAAAACTTTCACTTTTGTCAAAATATAATTTTGATGCAAAACTGCACGTCATTTAAAAAAAATATAGAAAATCAATACATAATTTTCAAATTTCCTAACGAAGTTTACCAAAAATTTTTTGGTGGTTTAGAAATGAAAATCAAAATAAAGTTGGTTTTACCTCATTTTTAAAAAAAATCAAATTTTTTGTTTTGAAAATTTGAATTTTTTTTTTAAATCCTTTAATTTTTTTCAAAATTTTTTTTAGGTTGTCCCGCCTTTCTTTTGACGAATCGAGCAGCAGCACTGGACGTTCAGCAAAAATGAAAGACTGTGAGAGTGGACGTAGAAAAAGTCCTTTGACAGGCCGCAGCGATTTCGTGCTACGCAGCGATTCAGCCGAATCTGGTCTGTTTAGTCGACTAGACCAAAGACCAACAAAACTTGACACTGAATTGGAGAAAAGTCGAACTAAATTCCAGAACTTGACGTTTGAGGGTAAAACAGGCAATTTTTCAATTTCCCACATTGTAAATGTAACAAATTGAAGACCAACACGCAGGGGCGGGGAAATGGTCGTATTTTCCTACGCCTTCTCTTTCCTTTTGACAAATCTGTTAAAAAAAGTAACTCAATTTAATAACATATTAACTGTTAACGTGAAATCCTTACGAAAGACACGGTCTTCTATTCGGAAATTTACGGTAGATAGGTAATGTAGCGCAAGGTTATACTAATCCATGAAATATCATGTTAATTTGCCCCTATTTTTTTCCAGTTTAACAAAACACTATGTTGGAAGTGTGAATATTTTAGGCACAAAAATGGATTCACCTCCAATATCGATTTTTCCTATTTTACCCGAATTTGATAAATTTCTTATTGAAATAACTCCGAATTTTTTTTGTACCACCGAAACCTATCACTTTTATTTTCGATGAGTCACATATTGCATTGACTTAACAGGTACTAACAGTTAAAAACACTTAAAATATGGTACGCGCCTAATGAATGTCACTTAACCAAATTCTAATCCTAATCCTAATCCGCGCAGAAGCCCCATTCAGGTCGGCTAGAAAATTACCACATGAACTTTGTACTTTGATGAAATTGAATTGCCTGATTTTTTTTGCGAAAAGTCGATTGCTCTAGTTTTTAATTATTCGTAACTTTAAATAATTTACTAACCTACATTCTAAAAAAACAATAACTTTCGAATTTTAAAATTTATCTCTACAAATTTTTTTTTTAAAAAAAAGGAACGGCACTGAACAACTGAACGGCAAAAAATAACGATTGTTTGCGAATATTTCAGGAAACGAAAATGGCGGCGGAGGAGACAATTTGGGTCAAAAAAATATTGGATTTAAAAATGAAAAAATGGAATCAAACTTTATTGATCAAATTGATTCAATTGATGAAGCTATTGACTCTTTGTTGACCTTATTTCAGTCTTCAGGTATGTTACAAGTTGGCCTAACCTAATTAACCTTTTAGTAGGTTAGTTTAGGTAAGGTATAACCTAACTTGTTACGTTCATTAGTTAGCTTTCTAACACAAGTAAAAGGTACCTAATATTTGCTTAAGTACCTAATATTTGTTTCAATTAGAAGCTAAGTTAATAGCAAAAATAATCAATTGACTATTCTTTGTCTTTTATCAAAAATTTATCAGATATAATTTCTAAATCGATTTTGATTTCGATTTTGCAAAAAATACGAGAAATTCTGCAATTTTGTTCAACAACTGGTGAACCTCAACGAACTTCCTTGCTGAAACTAATTTTTAAAGTGGTAGAACGAAATGCTAATGACGAAGACGTCTTGTTCTGGGCATCATTCATTCTCCTGCATGTAATGAAGTTATAAAATTATTTATAATTTTTCACAAAAAAAAATCAATTTTTTTATGAAATTTTTTTTTTTTTTTTTTAAATTTTTTGTTACTAGTGCCAAATTATTGGAAACAACCTCACCACGGTTTTCAAAATGGTCTTCAAAGCCAGTCGTTCTCAATCATATTGGGCAATTATCAAAGACTCGGAGTATTTGGGTAAGTTCTAGTCAAAAGTGGTAGAGAGGTCAAAGGTTAAAGAACGTTTAACCCTTAAGAATCCTTTTTCTATAAAAACAAGACGTCTTCATGTATTCCTTGGGCGAAATTTGCCCTCTGACCCAGACTGAATCAATGATCTATTGGATACGGTACGCTCAAATTCATCTGCATGGATGAATCTGTCCTTCAACAAGTCATAGCCCGGAATGTCATTGGGGTCATGACCCTTCACATCAAACTAGTCAATTGTGAAGTTAAACCCGGAACTAAAATCCCGGGAAATGTTCAAAATGGAGTTTTTCAATTAACTTCGATATTACGTTCGGTGGTTGCAATTGATTCGAGTCTTGTTACCGTGGCTGCGTCTGGGCTCCTGGACGAAATTTGTAAGTCACTCACCTGGACAATGGAAGATTTCGATGTGATTTCAAATATTGTACGAATTCTGAGGTAACGAAAGTATCAAAATGAGCTCGTTTTGAAAGTTGACCNGTTCAAAATGGAGTTTTTCAATTAACTTCGATATTACGTTCGGTGGTTGCAATTGATTCGAGTCTTGTTACCGTGGCTGCGTCTGGGCTCCTGGAAGAAATTTGTAAGTCACTCACCTGGACAATGGAAGATTTCGATGTGATTTCAAATATTGTACGAATTCTGAGGTAACGAAAGTATCAAAATGAGCTCGTTTTGAAAGTTGACCTCTTGGGGTCAAATTTCTATAACTACTATGTAACTTTTAGTGTTTCTTCGTCGAATCCACTTTGTTGCGAAACATTGTCCGACAGTCCAACGTTACCTGGTGCTATTGTCAAGATTCTCAAAACTTGGCACTCCAAGGACGACATTGTCGTTAGATTGACATACTGCCTCGGAAACTTACTGGCTCGTAACAATCAAATCAGACTAAAAGTAATTCTTTATGGCTATTAATTACTTTTAACTAATTAGTACCTGACACTAAAGGCCATTTGTAAAGTTTACGTTGTGGTTGAATACTCTTGCGTGAAATTTGGCGCCAAGTTGAGTTGCAGCCTAAAGAATTTTCGTTTTTTTTTTCAAAAAAAATTCCCGCGTTTTTCAAAATAACCTTTTTTTCAGTTATTCCAAGAGCCGCTCGCACTGGAGATGATCATTCAATTGATCGGTTACTACCTGGAGAACTTTACCAGAAGTTCAGAAGATATTTTGATCAAGGTGAAAAACTTGTGAAAAGTAAACAATTGAGGTCACAAAGGTCATCTTGCTTTTTTTTGGTAACTTTTAGTCTATTCGTGTTTTGGCCAATTGGAGTCTCTGTCCAACGATTGGTCGTGAACTGTGTGAAGTCGAGCGTGTCGGTGAAATGCTCATAAGTCTTCTAG
>JABASK010000204.1:0-20420 GCA_019776465.1 Rambutanura hunanensis | reverse complement strand
AAAAAAGTAGGAATGGTGCATTGGATTTTTAGCCAGATGTAGGTACACATAAATTTTTTACAATGTAAACCTAAATTAATGTATTTGTTAATTTTTCCCCAACGGTCAACCCTCCCCCCTCCCCCCCCCCCTTAAAAAAGTAGGAATGTTGCAATGGTTTTTAGTCAGATGTAAGTACTGAGCTCACGGTGGACGTCGGTGGCTGTAGGGACTATGGTCACGGTGGAGCTCCGTGGCTGTAGTCTCTATACTACTAACATCTCAAACTAAGTTATTTATTGGCTACACGTTTCAAGTTTTTTTTATTTCAGACAAAGCAAACTAAAACGTTGCTAGGGATTTGTCGCATTTATTTAACTCTTCTTCAAAAGTATAGAATACATGGCGACCTAGCTAGTGTAAGGCTTGAGTTCGGGACCAAATAAGAACTCGCAATGTCTCTTAAAACTACTAATAGAAAATCAAGATTCAAACAGACTACGATAAAACAAGTCAAGTAACGTTAAGACCTCTTCAAACCCTGGCCAACTGAAACAAGGTCCAATATTAGTAGTGTGTAAAGTACTTAGTTTTCAATCCCCCCATTACAAGTGTTGGGAGGACTTAGTTTTAAATCCTAATTTAACACTGACGGACTCAATCCTAAAGTAAAGAACTCAATGGTACTACCTATTCTTATCCACCCTTACATCTAATTCTAAAAGGAAGAACTGGAATCTTCTTTCCCCTTTAACCTTGAGATACCTTCCTCAATAAAAATAACCAAAATTCCCAAAACCCAAAAAGATACCTTTTATTATACATGAAAATAAAATTGAATAAAAATTCCCATATAACAGCTTACATTTGGCTGTTTACATAAGCAGCCAAAACCGTAAGCATATTTGCAATCGTTTGCAAAGCAACCTGTCTGTCTTCACGTATGTGGGAGTGATCTTTAGCCCAACTAACCAGACTTCGCACAGATTGTGAAAAGTCATACGTTTAAAAACTCATAACTGATGGTGGTTCGTTTGCGTATAAAATTTCGTCAATGGTTTTGGCAAGTTGATTTTCACCTGGGCTGGTCATGGGTACTCCATCAGATTCAATTGTTATTGATTCATTCGTGTCCAAAGGAGGCTCAGTGGCCCAAAATGATACACTTGGTGTCACTGCCTGAAGTGGATTGCACAATGGCACACCCTCTTCTGATAACGTTTTAGATATTGATGGCTCTACCACTGGTGGATCAGTTGGTGGGGCATGGTGAACTGCAGATTTCTTTAGAAGCGCAAGTGCCGTTTCAATAATCTTGGTTTTATGCTCAATGGTAACGGATCCTTCCACTTTTGAAAAGTATCCAGCAGCTTTTTGTAGCCAAATTCATGAATGACCTTTTATTCAACAATACTTTGAACGCTTGAGTATGCAAAAATACTCTTTCTGCTCATTCTCTTTACCCAGCCTCACTTCAATCATATTCGTTATTGTGAGACCAGCGTTCCATCGATGTTGGTCCCACTTTCCTTCTCCTTGAAGGCACTTTTTGGGTTCCCAACTCAAGTGTTGCCACTGTCTTTCCCCTGCTTTCTCTCCCGGGCTTCTCCATCGTTGTGTCCGACGCTTTCGTCGTGCACATCCGATTCGGCTAGTTATTCTTCGGAATCCTATCCAGTCTTTTGACAATCCAACTTACCGTAAGTTTGACAAAAAAATACACAAATTAATTATAAAATTGTCAGCCAGACGTCGTTGATTAGACCATACAGATTTCGAAAATTTCTATAACCAAGCTTTTTTAAACTGTAGGGTACATGCTAGACAACGACGAAGATGATCTTGTCGTGTCACCAGCCATCGCTGTTCGGGGTCCAACAGTCCAAAATCCACCAGCTCCAGCACCACCGGCTACTCTTCGACGCTCCACTCGGCCTTCGGTTCCTCCTCGGCGCTATGTTGCCGAATGTTAAACCCTTTATTTTTTCTTTCATTTATTTAATTTCAATTTCAGTGAACATTTAATTTATTTATTTTTTCATTAGTAAAATAAATTTAGAGAAATCGGAATCCTATTCGCAATTCACAGCAGAAAAATACTATATTTGAAAATATTGAAAAGGAAAAGAAAACTGCTTGATTTGAAAGAAATTTGTTACAACTTAGATGTTAAATTTACTCCTATCGGCTTATTTTGATGCCGTACATAGCCTATGAATAATATGACATATGCCTATGTGATATGAATTGTTCCCACTCCTTTCGAGACGCTGTTGCAAATATCACTCGTTTCTCCCAAAATGAATAGGTTAGTCTTCTCAGGAGTTTTTTTGCAAACCAGAAAGGATTGATGAAAAAAACCGTTTCAAACTCTGGTAATGGGTCAAGGTCACAGTCTGACATGCTTTCCCGCTTGCTCAAAGACTTTGGTAGTTGACGTTTCGCAAGGAGCAGTAAATTGGGATTGGGTTCCTGAGTCCAAGTTGGAAGTCCTCTATCCTCGTTTGTCTTTGGATTCACTTCTGCTGCAAATTCGACACTGTGGTACCAATATCGTCTGTTTGGAAGACCAAGAAAAGCGTAAAGGAATGTGTCCGAGTAGAGCTTGTAGAAAAGTAACAACAAAGCACACGTCAGTGCCAACACAATCAGTTTATTTTGGTCGACTACACATGGTAAAATGGAAGTTAAAGTAAACCTTTCACTAGTGTTTTGTAGATTGAAAACAATGCTTGAGTTATGAGTATCATCCTGAAGCCAAATCTTTTTCAACGCTGTAACTTGTTCTTTGGACAATTTTCTAATTTTCTCTAGTCCGCGTCTATAAGTTTTAAATTCTTTTCGAAGTTGCTTCACTATAACTTCGTGCTTACTGACAAAGACACTGACAGCAGAAGGTGCCATGATCCTAAACTGTGTACTTGATGAGTTGGCGACAAAATGAAAGACCTCGCTTTCACTGCATGTAACACATCACATCAAACAACGGGGAAAGTAATTTTTCACCATTTCTTTGTATTTGTCTCGGTTGGAAGTGAGGTTCGAAGTACGCTACGCTCCTGCTATTTGATTTCCTGTAGCGAAAGCAATGTGGATTTTCTCTAACTTTCATTGTAGTTATTTAGTGACAGTTTCTCTTCAACATTGTGTTTGAAACTAAAATGCGAAAACACAAGTGTATAAGGTCGTACTTTGTGGCAAAGGGTAAAAGCAGCGACTATTGTCCAACTTGTCCATTGCTGTTATCAAGTTTTAATGACAATGAAGTTTCGGTGAAAGTTCGTCATCCCCTTTAAATCCCAGAGCTTGTCCAAATAATTAGTGAGTGCTTGGTTTGGGGAGACTATTATGACTTTCTAGCAGTTAATAAGGTACCTTTTCAAACCTTAAAACCCGTAAATGTCCACATCCTTTTTAAAAAATCAAGGTTTAATTGGTCATTTGACCATTATTACATCGAAGTCGTAGGGAAGTGGGTTCCCGGTCCAAATTTGGAAAATCGAAGTCAAGGTGTGATTCGAGAATTGGAAATGGACCCTGAAGAAATGTATGATTTTGAGCATATTCCTGACGCTGAAAATGAGATACTTGAATTGGATGGAGTTATGATGGACTGGAACAAAGTGAAAGAAACGTTCAATGAGAAAGGGGCAGAATTGGTACTAGTTCCACAGCCTTACGGATATTACGACGGAAGAATAATTCAAACTTAGTTGAGAATTACGAAAAGGCCTGAAACATTTTTTTTTGAATTTGCATAATAGTTAAGTTGGGGTGTTCCGACTAACATTTTATCAGTTTAAAAGCTAAATTTGAGTAGTGAATAGCTAAAATTTGCACCATGAATTTACCTGAAGTAGTAAAGCAATTGTTTGCAGAATTGACTTTTTCAATTCTGTTTTTTTTCTAAATATTTGAATTTACCGCCTTCTACTTTCCGTTCTATGGAAAGTTTTTTCATTTCTAATTAGGCGTGAATCTGACGGGCTTCGTCAGAGGTTAGGACGAAAAACGACGAAAAACGTTTTCCTAGCCTCTGACAAAGTCCCTTTAGCTTTTTCAAAGTCAGTCGAGATTTGTCACACATTCTATTCACTTCCACACTCTTTCAGTTTCTCGATTTTTCTCGAATTCAATTGAATTTTCATGGTCTTTTGTTAATAAGAAAGGGTTAAGCTCTGTAAAAATCTGATTCTTCCAGTTTCGGTGTTTCCGTTTTGTTAACAAAAACTTACAAGTATTCAAGTCCAGAATACGAACAGCAATTTCAGCTACATGTTGAAGCCCAATCGTCTCTTGGCTCTTACATTTTTAGTCATCGTGATAGGGGACAGTCTATCAATTTCAGAAGGGGAATGGACCGCTTTCAGTTTCATCTGGAAGATCTGCTAATTGAAAGTGTCTTTTTACATTAGTTCCGGTGGTAACCGGAACAAAGAGGTACATAGAGTACCGGTACCTAGAGTAGCCGGTAGCATAGAGTTGGTGACATTTAAAAGAATTCATTTGAGGTCAATTTGAGGTCAAGATGAAGTTAATGAGTTAAGTTTTAATTGAAATTAAATTTATGGTCGAGTTTTGATTTTAATTTGAGTGAGGAGGCCGCCTTTGAGTTTCAAAAAGAACACTCAACTCTAGACTGCCTTCGCACTCAAGAGATGGCGTAGGGAATCCTGCGCTTATAAAAGGACGTTCTCACACAGTTATGGCAAAGTAATTTATTCCGCATTCCGCATGTATGTGCGGATATCCAAAGAACGATTAACCTTCGAAAAAAATCAAATGCTCGAGGGTAGTCTCAACAAATATTCTGGTATCATGTATAAGCTCATCGGTCGTCTGTTGATTTCACTGTTGATGTCACTAATCTTGTTTCCATAGTGTGCGCAAGGCAATTGCTGCTACACCTCCATTCTACTACTTAGAAGATTTAAATGAACAGTAAGTCATAGGTGATTATTTTTATACAAACAATACTTTTCATCACACTGTACTTTGTTGGATAGATTTGTTGAGTTAATTAAAAACAAGTTAATACAGGTTCGTTTGTAAACGAAAACTTGGCACGAGTAGCCAATCCAGATTTATAACTAAAATGTCTGCCAAGACTGGACACTATTTTCACATTAAAAAACGTTGACTAGTAGTGCATCGCCGCAGTACTTTTCCAAATAATACTACTAGTTCTTTTCTGAACAAGTTGATGGATCCAATCAAGTGCGACGGAACCCTTCCGCTGGAAGCATTGGTTGATTTATGGTATTATCCTAAATCATTTTCACCGAAAAATATTTTTGGTTACGAAGATTCTGACAATGTCATCACCCTGGTAAGTCGAATCATTAGAGGCGTCTTCCTTTACAGGAAAGAAGGTATAGCTTTCCAGGAAATCTTTAATCAGACAAATCAACTCTTTAAAGAACACTTGCCTCAGGTTCAACTGGGCTTAAAAATAATGCCGGATAGGTCGTCATTTTTTATATTTCATAATGCCGACCCAGACGGACATACAGTTGAAATGCCTGAAGTATTTGCTTATGCGATGGGATTCGATGTATATATTTACAATTTGGCTCGGTTGAAAGAAAGCTTTTCTTTTGAAGCATGAGAATCCATATTCGGAAACGAAAAAATCCAGCTAAATAAAAATATAGCAGGTGCGTCAAAATTTAAAGGTGGATAAACTTTTTAACGAAAAACTTTCAACCTACTGTTTAGTGCAAGCTAAAAATTTTAAAGAAAAAATATTTATTTACCTTTTTTACGCTAGGAATAAACCGTGGTTGTTTATTAGATGACATAATTCCTCGTTCAGACAAATTGGGTCTCAGTAAGCAAAAGTTGTATGTAAATCAAGCCATGAAGATGTTAATGCTAGTTAAATAATGGCAAGATTCTTGTGTAATTACTCGTGCTGTCAAAAGCGCTAGATTACAATAAATCAACGCCGTTTAACCTAAATTTGTTTCTTGGTACCTTACCTTTTGTAGAGAATTCACTGACGGTTATGAAGTTTTGTCTTGAACACTAACGATCAACCAACTTTGTACAGATTAACTATTGCTCTAAGATTCTATTCTGACACAATTTATTTCAGCCTTTAATGCTTTGGTTTGGAATGATTTCAGTCCTTAGTGATTTGGCACGATTTCAGTCTTTAAAGAATTGGTTTGGAATTCGTTCAATCTTTAGTGAATTGGTTTGGAATCAAAGTCTGAAAGGAGACTGAGCTCATTACTGCGCCAACAATTACTTTAATACTTTGACGATGAAGCAATGAAATCGTAGAAAAGCTGAATGTCACAGAGTAATTTTTATGTAATAACAAAGGCCAAAGGAATTCATGAGCTAAAAAATTTATTAAGTTTATTCAAGTATAAAATTTTAATTACTAGTCCACTTGAGAATTGTCAAGTGTCCAGCTGCATAATTTGAACAATAGTAATCAAGAATAAATTTACAATATTTTTATTCAAGTACATCGTTGTGTACTTATGGTCCTGATCTTGACTCTTGACATTTTCAAGTCTACAGCTTTTTTTTCTAGTAATTGTAGACATGAGGAGAAATTAGGGTTGACGTGAATCCCACGATAAATCCTACAAAAATGAGCATAACTAATAGTATACATTGGTTGTAAAAATATTCAAGTGCCCACCAATAAGCGGATAAGCGCAAAGCTCCGGTCGAAAGCCAGTTGAGATGTTAATTAGTTCAGCAAATGAATTTTCGTTTGTAACATTCTCAGATTTCCATAGGTAGTCTCGAACAAAAGACAAGTCTACCCTCTTATGAAATCCTTCACATCCACTCGGGTCATTAAGGATGTCAATAATGATCATTTGAGGTCTAACCCCTTCCCGTTTGTCAAAACAAAGAAAAGCTTCTTGATCTTGAAACGGCATTTTTGCCCTGATGAATTGAAATCCTCTTGTACAATTTGGACATTTTCTCAAATTTTGAGAAAAGCTAAAAAAGATGAATAATTTCAATTCTATAATAGAAGTATTTTTAATAATGATGCTCTTACAATAAGCCCAAGAAGTGCCAATAGTTAAAGTAAAAGTAGAAAACAATAGCAAAATACAAAATGCTGGCCGCATTATTCGATTTTCGATGCTCAGAGACAGCTGTTCTTATGCGAGCAGATAAAAATAAAATGTCTTCAGTAGTTGAGAAGCCAGTCAATTTATATCATCTCATTTTCCAACTACTCCGCAACTTAGCGATAAAGGTATGACAGCTCCAGGAGAAAGTGAGAAAAGGAAAGCGGACAGCCAGACGAGACCACCCAGCCCATCACCATTCCAAGATTCTAGAAGGTCATTCGAGTGTGACCTCTCGAGTGACGAGCATTCCTCGACATAATACTCTGACGATGAAAGCATGCTTAGCAAAAAAATCCTAAGTTTCTGTTCAAACGGATTTGTAGGATCAAATACTAAAGATTTTATTCACGTTTGCAAAAGAGGCAAAAATGTGTTGTTTATAAATTTATTCATTGTCGAGGCCGTCTTGTTTATCCTTATGGTGTTCCGCGGCAACATATTTACCGTAAATTGCGGCAAAGGAAATGATGACGACATTTGGAGCTCGACCATCATTCCTGCGAAAGTGAAGAGCAAAATACTTGATTTGTTTATCTTCATATACTAAATTTATTTAAAATTTGCTCAGTAGTGAATAAATTTAATTATTTAATTATTTAATAAATTTATTTAAGTCAAAGTTAGGTTTTAGACAAAATTTCTCATAATTTCGAATGAGGGACATTTTGCTTGAATTCCCTCAATGACACAAATTAATTCTGCAATTTCTTTCTCTCGAAACGCAGCGCGTGGTTCAAAGTATCCTAATAAATTAGTGTTAGAATTATAGCAAAAGTTTGAGATATTCTAGTTTACTAAATACTTACCAGCAAAACTGGAATTGTCACTTCTAATGTTTAAATGCCATACATAAGTATTTCCATATCCCCATTGGAGACGGATTATAAAAGTTCCGCTTCCAAAGTATTAACTTCATCGTTTGTACAAAATAAGAAGTTGTTTGGGAGTTCAATCTCGTAATTGTCCAAATTCTGGGGTTTTAAAATGGGTTCACCATTTGCCACAGACTTCTGAATTTTCGTCAAAGTAGTTTTCAGGTAGTCCAGAATTTCGTCAACGTCTGACCAAAGAATTCCGAGTATCGCTGGCTTTGGCATCGTGAAAATTTTGCAAATGAAAAGTTTCCATACGCTTCGATTTCCATCAAAACTGAGCCGTGTTTTATAATTGGTTGCAATTCCAACTGTTGCAACTAAATCTGGGCGAAAATATGGGGCAATGTTATCAGCACTGAGCTGATCACTTATAGCATATTTGAGATACTCAAATTCATCCAATGTCATTCCTCTAGGAATAATTTCTTTTGTTTCGGCGTCTTTCTCTTCTTTAGGTCAAAATGCCAATTATTTTTGGGAAATTTTATATATTGACTATAATATGAAACCTTACCATGATTTACTGATGGCATGTTTCCTACAATTTGAGTAGGCAATTCTGTTTCAAAATTAATTCTAGAATTAAAGAGAAGAGTTTAACGGAAAAAGAAGAATAAACAATAGTCAAAATCTTACTGTCAAAGCTTTCAAATTTATTAGACATTTGATGCTCCTTCTATTGATGTCTACTAGGAAATGAGTCCTTTGGTGAAAGTGCGTCTTTATTTATCTTTCCAAAGTAGCTGGTTAGATAATAGAGAACTTGTAGAATTGAATCCAATGCAAAGCTTCTCTAACGTTTGTCCCTACACAATTTGTTCTCTAAATGTAATGATATAAATTAAATTTATCAAAATAAAAAGTGAAACCTGTATACGATGAATTGTTACTGCGTAATATATCTCAAGCGGAAAATGTTGCTTCTGTATGCAAATTCCTGTAATGGGTCGATTTCGGGTATTTTTATTCTTGTAATCGGTACAACTTTTTTGTTGAAAATGTCAATCGCCGGGCCTTTGTAATTGTCGAATTCTACAAGAACGGTAGCGACCTTTCCTCGTTTATCTTTTATAAAGTCTTTGACTATGCCTTCAAATAAACTGCAAACATTACTATTAATTCGTCCAGAATAAAAATTTAATTACCTTTACTATACTTATGTAACCCGGCCTCTGGCCAAAGGTTCTTGTTGAGATAAACTTTTGCAATGACAGACAAAAACTTTCAATTGGCTTGAATGCAGGACTAATTGTGGATTTAGACCCCTCTCCCCACTCATTCATATTTTCCCTAGCAGGTTTGTCTTCGAGCAATAAATTTCTTTTGAGTTTTGAAACAAAATTTTGATTACATGCGCATTCCATAAAAAATATAAGTAGTAGCTAAGTAGTAGCTAAAAATTTTTTGAATATACTCATACTTCTTACCTGGATTTGTCGGCAGGCTCTTCAGTTTTCTTTGTATTATTCATCTTTTTGCTATCAGAAAAGAGGTTTGACACACTTGAAACAAATAAAAAGCAAAATCAACAGACTTCATATTATTCCTACTAGAAAATCCAGATGTTTTCTAACTTTTACTTTTACTGAAATTCCATTTATGCACTTACACCTCATGGGGTTTTTTCGTTGAAGAGGCCTTAAGTGCTTTGAGTGTAGGATTGGTTGTTGACACCTTCCCCCACCCATCCATTGTTCCTTTAGCAGGTTCGGCTTCAGGCATTGTTTTCCTATTTGATTTTGAAATTAAGGTAAAGATGGAAAACCTACTTTTTAATACTTCAATAATTCTGGTTATTTACTTTCGAGAAGAGAATGAACGGTCGGAAACTTCAGATTTGCATTTGTGTAAATCGTAAATAATTCTTGGTTTCATAGTGGCAAATAGTTTTGGCACACAAAAAAGTCTATTGCGTTTCGAAAAATATACACACCCATTTTGGATGCACTTTTCACATTTCCAATTTTCCTAACAAGCGCGAATGGATCAAGCAATCAAGAAAATTAATACTACTTTTAAAAGATTCATTTTTAAAATCGTAGTTTACTATGAGACAGTCAGAAAAAGAACGATACTGTTTCAATGATTACACAGATTTTAGAAAAAAAAATGATATAAAACTTTCGAGACAACTTCGAATCTAAATATCTTCCATTAGTATTTCTCATTGGACTCTGGTACGCCTGGTACGAGCCCGTTGGCAACATTTGGAAGCTACTTGTTTATTTAAGAAAAGAATAAGAATCAGTAATATCGCCACTGAAAAATATTGTCAAGACTCGTACGTGAGTAAAACCCTAATTGGGTGTGAAATTAACAATTAATAATTTAGTTAATCTTACCCGCCAAGCCGAAAAGAATCCAAGGGAGAATGCACGGAAACTCAATCATCTTCAACGGAATAGGGTCAATTCCAATGCAACCCGGAAAGTCTCCTTCAAAAACTAAGGTAGGGTATGATACTTTCATGGATTCGCCAATCGGAAGACAAATTTCAGTTGAATTTTCGAATTTTAAAAACTTTCATGCTCCAGAAATACATTCAGTGCATGTGTATGTTTTTGAACAATCTGCTAGATTTAGAGGATAGTTTAGCCAATGAATGATTTTAAAGAATAGTAAATTCAATATTCAGAAAGAAATATTCAAAATCAACTCACCCATTGCTGAAATTATAGTGGACATTGTCCAAACAATTTGAACCTCTCAATCTTAAAGCCTTATTATTCCGACAGCTACAAAAAATTGTTGAATTATTTTCTTTCTTAAATGTCAACTGATACTTAACAAAAGTAGTCTGTCGCCCCTATGTTTACATAACTGTCCGATTAACAATCTTTTTACAAACTGTCCAAACTACCCAGAGACTTACAAGCATATCAGGACAGGCTTTCCAACAACTTTGAAGATGACTTAAAATAAGTCTAGAGTTGTGACTCATTCATTAGAAATTACTCATTGACCTAGCCCACTCCATGTCCCTTTTTAATTTCAATTTTTTTCTCATTGTCCCATCCGGTCCCTCGAAATTTGTAAAATTCTTCCTTCTTATAACCTGACCTTTCGCTATGTCCAACGACATATTGACAAACCAAATTTCCTCAAATTTTCTCTCATTTATAAATCTTTCTCTTCTCCTCCACTCGTGAAAATTCAGAATTGACCTCAAATGAAAAATACAAGTTGACCTTTCGCTGTGTCCAACGACATATTGACCTGGGTCATTCCATGGACACAGTGGCCATACTAGCTACCCCAAACCAAATTTCCTCGAATTTTCTCTCATTTATAAATCTTTCTTTTCTCCTCCGCTCCTCGTGAAACTTCAGGATTGACCTCAAATGAAACATACAAGTTGACCTTTCGCTGTGTCCAACGACATATTGACCTGGGTCATTCCATGGACACAGTGGGCATACTACTTGTTCTTCTCCCAATTCTACCCTCCCTCTCGAGACGCCATCTTGAGCATACTTATTCTCTTTGTCCCTACCCTACACAGCCCCTTACCCCAGCCCTCTACCCTTCCCTACCCCTCCCTTTCTCCCCAAAAAGCCTCACCCAATGATATTCACACCCTAGCTGACCAATAGGTACCGGGAGAGCTAAAAGTTGATTTAAACTTTACCAAACAAAATTCGGCGTTTGCAATTGATAGTATATCGAAGCAAAGCTACGCTTTTTCTAAAAGTGAACACCCTGACTCCACAAGTCGTCTCGAAACACTTGAAACTATCCAATGCGGGCTCCAAAGCCGCATGCAGTTTTCGCGAAATGCCATCGGTCAACGTTACTATTCCCGTTGGCACTGCTAAACTTCAAACCGAGCAGCTATTTGCAACTAGGAAGCCAGTTCGCATTGTCATGGTATTGGTAGATTTTTTGGCATTAGAAATTTTTTTTTTGAAATTTCAAAAAGTCTTGTCCAAACTTTCAGTCATTCTTTCACTTATTCTGCTGAGGTCTTGGTTTTGTAAGTAGTTTCTGATATTTGATAGGAATTCGGTATCCGAAGCATGGATTAAATTAATGTCAGGGTTTTCGATTCCCACGTCTTTCAGAATCTTTTTGAATTGAGTAACCCAGTTGTAGGTGGGAGGGGGGTGCTGGAGTGGTATTGTCTGAGGTGACTAGAGCTTGGAGCATCATATGAGGGTAACGTGTGTTAGGTTGTTTCCTAATTTTTTCTACGAACCGGGTTGATCGTTGTATAATTGAACAAGTGATATGTGGTTGGTTGGTTTCTTTTCTCAGCAGCTCTCCCGGGACGCTATGGCTTAATCCTAAGATTTGACCTAACCCTAAAACCTAATTTGACCTAACCCTAAAAAAGAGGGTTTGTGTTTTTTCAAGGTCGTAGAGATACCGATGACTCCATACTTCGGAACCATAAAGGAGGACTGAGTTAACTAGGCTGGTGAATAGTTTTGTTGTAGTAGCCCAGTTTTTCGATTTTCCTTTACCTAGGAGTTGCCGTACTCTAGCGATGGCTTTGTTTGCATTGGATTTCGCATGTGTGACCATTTTTCTGAATACCCCACCTTGACGCAAAAATTACTCCGAGGTAAGTGTATTCAGGAACGATCTCCAGTACGTCGCTGTTATAATGGAATCTGGTGTGTTGTGATATTCGCCTTCTATTTCTACAGATTACAACCTTTGTTTTATTAATATTGACCGTTAATCCGTGGTTGTCAAAATATATTTCGAGTAGGTCGATTTTCTTTTGAAGAATATATGCATTGGTTGAAGGTACACTTGTATCATCCGCAAATATAGACCCCGTATTTGTCTTCATTTGAAGGTTGGGATTTAATTACTTTGGGGTAAGATTCTAAATGTTTGTGTATGTCGGATATAAAAAGGGCAAAAAGGAGAGGAGAGATACTATCCCCTTGGATTAATCCTTGTGTGATTTTAATTTTCGGTGAAAAGTCTTCACTCTCAGTTTGATTCTTGGTGATAATTCGTCGTAAATGGCGCCAAGGATTCGAATAATTTTTACGTTCATGCCGATGCTATTTAGTTTTCTCCGGAGGAAATTATATTGTATTGAGAGAAATGCTCTGGCGAAGTCGATAAAAAGAACATAAAGTTTTCATTGCTTTTTCTGGAGTTGGAGATGAATGAGAGACATGAGTGTAAAAATGTAGTCGACTCATCCTTTTTGTTTCCGGAAGCCTGCTTGGGATTCGTGAAGAATCTCATTTTCTTCTGCTCATTTTGTTAATCTGTTTGCGAGGAGGTGAGTAAAAATTTTTGATCCGACATTGGTCAGGCCAATTGGTCTGTAGTTGATTGGGTTACTTATATCTCCTTTTTTATATATTATGGTTGTGATACTTTCACTCCAAGTGGGCGGGGTAGATTCACTGTCCCATACTTGATTTATAGCATTCAGTAACGAGAATTGACATGCGTGGGTCAGATATTTGTAGAACTCGTTCGAAATTTCATCTGGTTCTGGTGTTTTGTTTGTTTTGAGATTTCTTAGTACTCTTGAGAGTTCAATATAGGTAAAGGCTTGTTCCATTTCTGTGTTGACGTCATTGGTAAACGTTAATTTATAGACATGTTGTCCATGGTGTGGGTTCAGTTTTGCATAAAATTCCATCCATGTGTGAATATCTATCATAATTTTTGGTGTTGGTTTGAATGAGAGTCTTTTTATTGTTTTCCAAAATTCATTCGGTCGATTATTGTTGGACACATCGATTTTTATGCTTTCCCAATATTCTTTTTTCTTTGTTTCGTGGAGTGTTCGATATCTTTTTTTATGATCGCAAAAGTCAGACCTTCCTTTTTGCCATTTAGTTTTTTTGAGTCGTGAGACTAACCTTTAAAGTTCGCTTTAACTGCCAACATTCAGAGTCAACCATGGTTCGTTCTGTTTTCCAGATTTTCTCGTCATTTTAGATTTCTTTGCTGAGGTTATGATGGTAAAGTCATTATAAGTAAAGTTCAGTCTCAATACCCTTCCAGAGAGTAGGTTAAGGAATGCTTCTGTGTTTTCTTTCTTCCAATTCAGGGAGAGTCTGTTACACTGTTTAATATAATTTGACTCCAGTTCAATTCCAGTATCATAGGCAATTGTGAGATGGCTTATGAAGGGATGTGAGAGGGGGTTATGATGAAAATTGATGCCTAGGTACTCTAGGGTGTGTGAGTTATCAATAAAACATAGATCGATTGTACTTTCGCCTGTATATAATGTGTAGGTAAATGCCCCTATTTCATCTCCTTTGACTTTTCCATCTAGGATGAGTAGTTCATGGGAATTACAAGTAGATATAAGACTTTCACCTCTTTTGTTAGTTTTATTATCCATAGCGTTTATGGGAGCGTAAACATATACACTTTCACTTTGTTGATCGTCACTTTCAGAGAGGTTTTTCGTGTGGGCATTGAAATCACCGAGCATTATAGTTTTAGGTTTAGGGTTTATTGTTTTTAGATGAGAAAGTAGATTGTGTAGATCGTTAATTATTGTATCATAGATTTTAGGTGGGGGAATGTACACCAACACGATGTGGTAGTAATTGTACTTGATCTGTAGTCCAACTGTAATATAGAATTGGGTTCTTGAAATGAGATTCGGTGTGAATTTTTTTGAGTTAATTAGGAGGGCAATTCCGCCACTGGCTCTTCCGATATTGAATTTTCTAACTGCAGGGAATTCAAAGATTTTAAAATTTGATAGGAAGTCAGGGCACTGAATTTTGTCTTCAACGAAGGTCTCAGTAATTAACTCGGAGTTAGAAAGTAGAGGTTAGAGGGACACATCTAACTTTGCTAGGTTGGAGAAACCTCCAACATTCCAGAAAATAAAATTGATCGGCTAACCTAACTTATCTTTTTTGTTTTCGAGGCTTCTAGACACCTTCATAACTGCTTTACTTCTCCAGAATCTCCACTTTGAAACTTCCAGGTTCCTAAATTGTCTGTTACTGATAAAGTTCCACGAATGACCTTTGACATCATGTTAGGACTGTTCTGCTTCATCTCTTTGGTTGCTTGTCGAAGGATAGATGCATTTTTTGCCTAACTATCTGTCAATTCATCATTGATGGAAATTGCTTTGAAAGTGTCATTGCCACAAATTTTTGCTTTTGAATTAAAAATTTTAAACTTTTCACTTGATTTGTCAAGGGTGACCACAACACTACGTGAATGTTTCCCCCGTCTCCCGGTTCTTTGTACATGGTCCATACCAATTTCATCGGAGATTTGCACAGCGTTTTTAAACAATGATTATACCTTTTTCTCCTGAGCGGGGTAGTTTTCTGCTTTTGACTCTGGGATGCCATTGATCGGAATTTTCTTTCGAATGACTTCTAGATGTACTCTTTCTAATTGGTTAGTAACTCTAGCCAGTGTTACTTCGATAGTAATGATTTTTGGCACTAGGTCATCCAATACACTCATTTTGGTCTCCATGGTGGTCAATGTCCCCATGATGGAGTTTAGCTTTTCGTCCGCGTTAAGTTTGAAAATTTTTTCCATTATTGGACTTTCACTGGTGCGGGGCCGTTTACCTGGTACTGATGGTTTAATTGGGGTATTTATTATTTGGTCAAGTGTTACTGCTATTGTTCTACTGTTATTGTTCTCCTGGTTGGAGGGGTAGGAGGCGAGCATGTTTTCAGTGCGGCAATCAAGAGAAGAATTCGTTTTAATTTTTGCAAATGCACAAGGATGCTTTTGATGCGCTTAAAGAAAGTTTAACTTCACTTCCCGTACTAAATTGGTTTTCTACAACTGGAGAAACCAAAGTATACTGCGACGCAAGCGGCACAGGTATAAAAGCAGCACTAATTCAAGTTAATGAAGAAGGTAAAGAGGTAGCCCGCGCGTTTCGTAGTTCAACGTTACTGACGAACCGAATGCTTCTGCCAGCGTCAAGAGGGAACTGTTGGGAATTGTTACTGCTTGTAAAGTTTTACATATCTACTTATCATCAATACGATTCACTATTTTACCGATAGCTTGCCAATTACACAAGTACAACAAGTCCTAGCTCTTTCAAACCGATTTAATAATAGATAATCAATGTGGGCTATAAGGTTAATGGATAATAACTTCGAAATTAAATACAAACCAGGTAAAGCTATGGACCTTCTTGATTGTTTTAGCAGAGACTCTCTCCCGGATGCTTTTGATGATCCAAAATTACTAAACAACACTTGAGAAATGGGAGTTTACTTGGTTGAATTTTTAGAACATTCCAATTCAGAAACTAAAGGAAGCTGGCTTGTACCAGCAATTCCATCCGATTGGATTGATCTTCAAGCAAGCGATCACGATTGTATGAGAATGAAAACCAAATAGATAAAAGACGACCCAAAAATCAGGGCACGTTACGTAATCAAAAAACAATTTATTTTTTGACGTCCAATTAGGATATCGCCATTAGCATTCTCGCTCCTAAAATTATGAAAAAATAAATCATGACAAACCTTCACTCGTCTCTGCTAGGATGTCACTTTGGCTTTCAAAAGTCATGGTTAAAATTAGCTCGAATGTGCTTTTGGCGGGGACAAAAACAGGATTTGTATTAGTAGTGAGATAGCAGTGAAAACAGGCCACTTTTCTGTGCCCTCCTGGGTTAAATCCTCCCCCTCCCCCAAATGTGGTATCTCTTAGCATTGCGTGGGGGGTAACCTAAGAGAGTGGGATGGATGGGGGATGACGTCATCACCGAGTCTCAGAGAAAATCTCATTATGCTAATTGGTGAGAGTTTGTGGTTAGGCAATTACAGTAATTGGAGACTTGGAGCATAGTACTAATTAACAAGGTAGCACGAGGATGTCACCAGGCGACATAGGTAACACTTAAAACAAGACTGTCATGTGACAAAATGTCAACAGCAAAATGGTCGATGCAATATTGTCAACTAAGGCTGTTACGTTATAAATTGTTTCAACAACATAAAAACGTTAAAAAACGTTTTACTGCAATCTCACGCATGCGTATAAAGTTATTAAATATCATTAAAAATTAGAAAGTAAAAAAATATTATTGCGGTCAGTATTGTAATATTCAGACTATACACATCATTCACATTCTCATCGTTGCAACAAAACCATCATTCTTCAAAGCGTCCCATTGTCTACAGATAACACCAGGTTCAAAAACTGAGCAAGTAAGTTAACCTAAATTAATGTCTGCTTTGATCAAATCAACAATTTAAATTTAATTTTAAAAAGTTCATTTTCTAAACTTTAAAAAACACAATATTATCTTTAGCACTCACTGCTAATCAGTAAAAACCACCAATGTCAAAAAACAAGTCGGAAGACGACAGGTCAATGAAGGAATTCGCGCTGCGAGAAAAATGCCGAGCTTTTGGCGCCTACTTGCGCATGCTCGATAGTGGAGAAGACGACAAGGTGGAGGTGAAGCACGAAAAGGAACAAAACGATAAAAATGAAAAGAAAATGTCGCAAACAGTAAAAACTAAAAAAAAATGCCACAGAACGTGAAAATTGGAAAGACGATATTACAGAGCAAAAAGATGCATGATTTAAAGACAGACATAATCAGAGGTCAACAAAAGTGACTGAAATTGATATTACTGAACACTCAATGGTCGACGCAACATTGTTATAGTTTTTCTCTATAATTCAAACAAAGCAGCAAATTGTCAAAAAGTGAACCGAATAAAACAATCTACTATACTGGCAATTTGAACTTACATATTTATTAGTCATAAATTTTAACATTATAATTGAAAAAAGTCATTTTGACTGGTGAAAGTAAACTACATTATTTGTCTCTTCGTTTGATTCGAACAACTGGATCTGATAATTTTAAATACTTCTTTCACTTTTTGCGAACTTTAATTATTTTCTAGACACTAACTTGTAACAATTTGGGCGATACAGTATTTTATCAACGTCGAAGTCAGAGGGGCGGACGCACTCTCCATTCCTCACGTTCTTGGTCGAAAAAAGGTTCCAAACCCTTCCCCACAATGTGGTCATTCAGCATATTTGTAAGGAACCGCTGGAACAGTACAATCCATCCAGTTATCCTCTTGATGTGTCTTAAATCGAATATGTCATCTTCCAGCACTTGTAGTTTTGTTACCTTTTGAACATTCCAACTTCATTCAATCTGAGAAAGAGTGATACCAGTTTCGGTTAACGTTTTGGGTTTTGGATTTACGATTTTGTTGAAAGTGCCAATCAAGATGACAGGAATACATGGTAGCGCCTTCACCACCTAATGGAAATCGCTTGGCGCAAGAGCTACAGGAACTGCCAGCGTACAGAGTATTTATCACTGCGGGATCGCGGACTTTTAGATTGTGAGAGAAAACAACAGGCGCCTTAGTGTTTTTAAGAACCTTCCATACTTCAGCTGCTGTTGTCAAGTGTTGAGAATTTGTTGAGTGAAAACTTGACGAATGGCTGTTAATCATGTTGAGTATTTTCACAGACGCGGCGCGTTCAAACTCAAAATATAGATTCAACGAGAGTTCAATGAAAGAAGCGGTTATATTTCAATTTTAAAGTGCTTATTGGAACAGATTGTAGCGAGTGAGGAAAGTCGAAAGCGCGGAAGAATTTGCTGTTGCAATTGATCATTCAAACTTTTGCAGGCGTTTGTATTTTCTACTAGAAAAATAACAGCAGCGATGTCAGCGCATGTCAACCACAAGTCATATATGACTGGTTTTGAAATTAACCCAGTTTGTACAGTTTTCATTGTTGCATTGTATGCATGTTATCGAGTAATCGATGAAACTTCGATTTATTGAACATTGCTATGCTACGTTTCATTGATTTTACAACAGCAATCAGGAAGGGTTTTAAGGAACTTGTTTCTTCAATATCACTGTTTTCGTGCTACGTGTCTTCTATCTCAACCTCGATGCCTGTAGAGTCTGTTTCCTCATCCTCGCTTTGAACATCAGAAGCATCTGTTTCACTCCCGGAATCGTTGTCTGTACCGCCTGTTTCTTCATCTTCACTTTGAACATTAGAATTATCCGTTTTATTATCTAAATTATCTGAGTTTTTAATTAACTTTTTGATACTCCAATTGTAAGCTGCTTATTCCCGAGCTCTGCATTATGAAACGCATGCAGCATAAAAGATTAGCTAGGGGTGGTCAACGAATCATTGCTGTTGTCTTCCAGTTCCGAAATACTGTCGGAAGACGATGAATTGGTTGAGCTTCGTCTAGAGTTTTGTGATTCGACGTTTATTTCGGTTTAGGATGTATCGGTGTCTATTTTCGATACGGCATGAGGACGTGCATTGTTTGGCAGCAATGGAAATACCCTTGCATTACCGTGCAAACTTCTTTGGTGTCGAAGCAAATTGTTTTTTCGGGCAAAACGAGCAGAACAAAGTTCACATATATTCATTGTTAAACGGTGTTTTATAAAAACTCGAGAGACGTTGACTGATTGGTTTAACGTCAAGAATGACACTGATTTCAAATACAGTAGTCCCCAGCTATTTATATTGAGGCGGAGGAGAAGGAGGCGGAGCTTCTTTGTGATATTTGCGAGCAGCCAATAGACACCCATTTATTTCCTTGGACACACTTATTTTCTCCTATTAAGATTGAGGAGGAGGCGGAGTTTCCTTGCGACATTTGAGAGCAGCCAATAACAACATATCTTATTTAGCACGCTTAGTATTGGTTATTGATATTAAGAAGAGGCGGAGTTTTCTAGCGATATTTGAAACTGTCTAATACATACACTGTGTCTCTTTGAAAATACTTACCATTGGCTATTTATACTGAAGCGGCGGGGTTTCCTTGCGACATTTGAGAGTAGCCAATATACATTATTTATCCTCGAGGAGGTGGAGCTTAATTGTGATAATTCAGTGCGGCCAATAGAAAAATTATAAGTCTTTACACTTGCCCTTGGCTATTTATATTGAGGCGGTGGAGGAGGAGGCGGAGTTTCTAAACAATGCTTGAAAGGTTAGGTTATCACACTGTCAAATCTGGCCAGGTACTCCATTCTATATGTAGTTGATTCAAAGTGAGCTGTACGTGTGTACAACTTTTGAAATAGAATATTTTATCTTGAAATTCAAATGGTTCACGCTGAATGAAATTTTAGACAACTAGAAGTTGTAGGATGAAACGGTGATAGTTTTATTTCACTATAGCATTAAACTATTTATTTACACACCTTGAGACACTATAACTAAACTTAACTATCATATAGTGGTATATCCTTATGACCAAAAGGTAAAGTGCAAATACAATCAGGGGCATAGCGTTTAGTATCTAGAGAGTCCAAAGCCTTCTTCCATATGGTTTCTGTAAATATTCTATGCTCAATACTTCGAAACTGGGTTATGTAGACTTCTGTTTGTCCACCATCTTCTAAAACTTTAGCAAAATCGTTATGATCAATCTGATTTTTAACTGCTAGTTTACTGACACCCTTGACTTTTTTTGAAAAACACTCCTTGCTATACCACC
>JABASK010000203.1:0-20427 GCA_019776465.1 Rambutanura hunanensis | reverse complement strand
TAAGGCTTTGGGAAAAGGGCTCCTAAGGACGTGCAGCAGGGGGTGAGTTTTTTGAGGGGAGGGGGTTGGTTTTCAAAAAAAAAACTTAACTGTGAAAAAAAGTTATTTCAATAAACTGGTTTGGACACTCAATCATAAATGTTGCACACAGGTTTAATGGCTCAACATATTTCGTTAAAATTTTAGAATTGAATCCGAGAGTTGTTGAAGTTTCGTTTAAAATTTCGAAGATTTTAATAAGTTTTAAAAAAACTGTTCAGTTTTCATTTACCTCTTGTCTCATTTTAAATTCAAATTGGTTTCGTTTATTTGCGAATGCGTTAATTTATGAAGAATTTTAGTGTTTGCAAAAAGAAAAAAAATCGAGTTTCTTTACTTTTCTGGACACGCTCACACCTAAACTCGAGTCCCACATGGTATTGTCATCAATTTTCTTGTCCCATTAAAATTTTATTTGGTAAATAATTAATTCATAATGCCATCTTAGACTACCTAGGTAATGGGCAATGATACAGGTAAAATGACTCAAAAATTTGTTCCAATGTCTTCATCAGGCTCAAATTTTATTCCAAGAATTCAAGATTTGTGGTTATAAATCTCGTTAAATGAGCCCAAATGAAGCCTGTACACAACAGGTATAGTTTTCGTAAATTACCTTCGAAATTTCCATTGTGGCTTATAGTTCCTACCTTTGATTATCGTCCAAAAAGACCGCGGAGCTGGCAAACAATACCGGAGGGGGTGCGCCTCTTTTTCTCTTATAAAGACATTTAAAATTTCGAATTTACCCGCCCCGAGTCCACCACGTTCTTGGCATATCATTAGCCCATTCTCCTAACTGACTCACCTTCCAATACGTAATTTATTACCTTCACTTATCACGCCAGTGCCAGAGGTCGCATCCGGGGTTACAACGGCGGTGAAGATTCAAAGAGTGGCCAATTTCTGTCTAAAAGTACAAGATGGCACGCCTTCTAGAAACCAAAATGTGACATTCATTCAAGGATGGGTTTTTAACAAGGTGCGGTTAGTCACAACTTGTCTCGACCGTCGTCTTGGCAATGAGTAATTTTCCAAGTGTTCCATGACTACTAAGTGGACGTTAATTGCGAAGGCGTGTCTATGTGAAAGAAGGCTAAAAATAGAAACAAGTGATTACAACGATGATCTCTTAAGATCATATGGCCTACAAAAGGCACGCGAAGAGGTTAATAATGGACTTGAGGTTTCTCATCCTATTGTTCTACCTGTCAGTAAATCTGACAAAACCTTACAAACGAAATTCCTTCGTCTTCCTTCTATACTAAATATTTAGGCACTCAACCTTATTTCATTAACTTTGATTAATTACGATTTGTTTTGAGAGGGAAAGTTATTTTTGGAACTTGAAAAGATTCATCTTCACTTTCACTATCGGGAGACTTTCTCAACCCCGTGTTCCTTTTGCCGTGATCTATGGTCTTTAGGGAAATGGTCTTAAAAACACAAAATTTTGATTGCGTGCCGACATTTGTAGTTTTTTTAAAGCATTTCCTGTCGTCGAAATTTTGGAAAGCAAAACTGTTCGTGCTGACTAGTAAGAAATACTGGTTAAAGAAACTGGTAACAAATGAATAAAATGACAGCATGAGAGACATAAAAAGTTTTCCAAGACAAAACTTTACCATTTGCTTATACTTTGTCATTTCCATAGATTACATAAGAAACCTTCTTTCGTTTGTCCAGAACGTTTAGCAGAGCGTTACTTTTTAATAATTTTTATATTTATGAGAAATAAAATTTTACTAGCGTCCTTTATGCCCCATTTAAACCACAGTACACTTCTCTCAAAATTTAATGTCACCGTTGCATGAATGAGTTGTGTCAGCTCTAGTTTTTGCTTCTTCTTTTCGTTTTTTAAAAAAAAATTTCATTGTTTTCTAACACTGGTTTTATGACCAAAAGTAATTATGAGGCTTTGAAAATGTCGAACTTTACAGCTTCTTAAATATGACTTGGGAAATTGAAGCGTAGAATCATTATACCAAAGGAACGGACTGTTGGAGAAATTTGGGTGTTGTTTGTTGCATTTTGGAGTTTTGACCTCGCAGTGACCTCTAAATATTTTAAGGCTCCACGAGGATGCAATGAAATTCAATAGAGCAGGTTTTTGTGCATGATAAATAATTGGAGACAGAAATACCTAAGGACAATTTCATTTACAATTACAATAAATCAAAAAAAACTCTGAAAGTAATCATAGGCGTAGTATTTCCTGTTCCAGCTGGTTTTGGCCATTGTTATACTAGCATGGCTTTTATTCTTTGATAACAATCGTTTTATAAAATACTTTTTTTTCTCAACTTCACAACATTACTCGTTTTTTTATGACGCCTGATCCAATTGTTCTACGAGCCGGTTCCTTGTTTTGAGCAATTTTCTCCTTCCAGTAGAGGTAAAATCGGGTTCCGTGGATCGAGCATGTATTTTCGCTTGGAGGCATGAAACGACTCTCAAAATTATGACGTCCAGGAAGTTAAATTTCATGTGCTAGGAGTCGTTACGTGATGACTTTCTTAACCCTTGCCTCTCCTAAGGTGTTTGAAAACATCAAGTCATAAAACCATAAACTTCCTCAAAATGTGATAGGCTTGATATCCTAAAACTTTTGAAAATGATTTGAAACAGATGCTGGTTGTTGCTTTTTGGGCTTGATCTACTGCGTCATTTACCTGATGCTTTAAAATAACAGCCCCCACCATCATCCTCTACTTTGAAAGATGGTCCCACATAGATGCAAGCTGGTTTTTCATATTTTTTCCAGTTCGTAATGTTAGTAGAACCCGAGCGGGGGTTAGTAGGCTGATTTTCATTTTATTATTGAACAAATTTGCTACCTGGCACCCGCTGGTGTCTTAATTGAACCTAATAAATGTGTATAACCTACAGGTTTACTAGGTTACACTAGGAGGCGGACAAAAGTTTTACAACACTTGGCCCTTATAAGGACTTAAGGGTTGGAACGCAACTCTGTATTCAAAAGCAAAAGGTTATAGAAGAACAGAGGAATCCAAAAGGGTTGCTCATCCCGGATCCCGGAGCCTGATCTTACCCCGAAAAAAACGAATTTGTTTTGGAGCCATGATTTGGACAAGAAATAATTATGTTGTAGTTTGGTAGGATTTTGTAATCATAATGATAATAGACAAGGAAAGAGGGTATAGGGGAGATTTCGTTGAAAGGCCTCTTCCAGGACCTTTTTACCATGTTTTCTCATTTCTTCTTTTGAGGGCATTGAAGCCGGGCGAGTCAATTGAGTTGTCCTGGTCTTGAATAGCCCCATGCTGTGTCGTAGATGACTTTGACTTCAACCCATTGTAATATCAAGCCAGGCTTCGAAGCTTCATCTAGTGCCAAGCCTAGCTTTCCCTTTTGTTCCAAGGAGACACACGGCCTTCATTTTCTAAAGAACCCATTGTCAGTCAAAGCTCCAAATTAGAAATCATTCTTTTAGCTAACACTTCATCTCCTCCCCAAAAGATGAGAAAGTCACTTTTTGTTTTGAACCAGAAGCTCTACACTTTTGAGAGACACTCCTCTTCTTCAAACATTGGCCTTCGTTTTTTTAAAAAAAAAACAAAAAACAATTTATTTTCTAGCTCATCAGTAAAAGTTTGGCTGAGAGCCATTGTTCCTTTTTCACGTTTAAAAAGTTCAGTCCCAAAGTACACATAAGGTTAAGTAACATATGCTTCGGCTGGGACAACTAATGAAAAAAAAAGTAAAAGTAGGCCCAAATCCAAGTGTAATGCTGTTGATAGGCGGATATTAATTTCCTGACTAGAGTGATGTGCCGATGGGATTGGATTTCAAAAGTTTGACGCCTGAGTTCATATCCCGCCAATACTATACTACACACTTCTATATTTTTTACCTACGAAAACAGAAATTTACGAGTAAACGGGTCCATTTTTACAAAAAAAAGATTTCAGCGAGCAAATGAAAATTGAAGTTTTTTTTCTTCTGTTTTCCTCATATACCTCCTCTTGATTTTGCTCAAGACCGCTTTTTTTGTGGTACCTACTCAAAATCCAATTTCCATTATTTTCAAATTCATATTTCCTCAAGTACCTCAAAAACTGATGAAGTCAAGAAGAATGGCCTCTAGTTTTTACACCAAACAAGCCCGTTTCCTCGTTTTCATAACCATGTATAAAAAGTCATCTTGCAATGAACATACTTTTTGAAAACTCCGCCTTATTCACAAAACCTTCTGCACTTCACCACCACGACCGGCTTTAGGTTTTGTAACAAAAGCTTGGAGCCAAAAAGCTGGAATGAAGGAAATAAATCATAGCATGTTTTCCCTCTGTGCCTGCCTAAAGAAAGATGCACTAGCGCGCACAACTCTAAAAAGAATTTCGAATTTACCTGCACTTGACACATGTTAATGAAGACTTCAACACGCCTCGTGCCGCGGAGAGGTCCCAATTCCCAGAACCACAAGGAAACTAAAATTATCCCAGTACAAATTTTGATCGTAGAGAAAGTTGGAAGTGCGGTCCAATCTAAAGTTGCTCAATTGGTTTTTTTTTCAAAAAATCAATGAACCACAGCTTGTCACTCTAAAAAAAAGTAATTTTGTGTAGTGTAATTTTTTTTTAAATGAAGCCGACAGGGCCGAATGTCTAAATAGCTGTCACTGCTTCCTCTTGACAAGAGATCAGTCCCAGCCTGAAAATTTCTTCCCTGTCACTGTGCCATATTAACATGTCACTGATGAGGATGAAATTCATGTCAGTCTAAAAAAGGGCTATTCACATCAAGGTGTGAGAACGGCAGAGATGCATTTTGTAGGACAAGGACTGAGACTTTCGGCTTTAGTTTTGGATTTTGAAAGAAGTCTTGTCAGTTTATTGTACGTAAGTAATACGTGTTAGTTAACAAGTTGTACGTCATCTCATAGTGTCTGAATGACGGTGATAAAGGTGCGAAGGGAATTCATCCCCTGGCCGCCTTGTTATTATTCTACCAAACAGATTTCACAGCTCAACCTTTCAAAATCCAGAAAGTCCTTTAAAGAATTTCAACTTTAATACGAATGCTCAAGGGAGAAAGGCATATGATCTCACAATGGTGGTGAATTACTTCAAAAATCTCATCACCACATTTATTTTTTCTTGGTTAGACGCCCGGACGAAGGTAAAATTCTTTACAATAGAAATATGTACTATGTTACGCTAAGGATTTGAATTCCTTGGAAAAGTTGGTTGGGTTGGAGGAATATTGAAATGAGAAATTGTAGGCTTGCCCTCGAGGAAAAATGCTCCTTTGAGACTTTTCAACAGTCGGCAGTGGGTGAGCTCTCAAAGAAATTTTTGAAAATTTTGAAGAGGACCCACTTATTTTCCACACGGTTTCAATTATAATTCAATTCTATAATTATTGCACATTCTCTAAATCCAAGACGACGTGGTGGGAGAAAGCGTGATTTAAAATTAAATTTCAAATTCCAACGACGCGTGTGCGTAGGTTCTCGTGACAATTTGTCATGAAGGCAAAAAAAAGGCATTGGAATGGGAGCAGTTTTGCTAAAAAAAATTCGTAATCAGCCTTATATTCATTGTGCCAGATTCGGAGACGGAAGGAAGATTATGAATGGAATCCTTGATTATAGAAAATTCGCAATCTCTTTTCGAAATTGAATTAAATTGAAGGCTTGACTTTCACCGAGTGAAATTCTTTAGGTGTCACCACAAAGGGAAAACCTACATGACTTAAATTCTCGTGTCCCGCCCATCAGTTCAATTTCTTAAAGACTGAGAACCTCCTTGCCTTCAACTTTCTGGTCAAAGAACTTTTGGCAATACACGAAAAGTTACCGCACGCCATGAGATTTTCGTGCAAAGCCTTCATAAAATTCAGGAACGTCAACTCCTTTTCCTACACTCTTCGAAGAGACTGTAGTGTCAGTAATGTGCATCTTGCCTAAGAGTAGAAAAAAATTGTTAATTAATTATCCTGAAAATTCTTCAGGTGGTTACTCGTATTCTAAAGTCTGGTGAGAATTTTTATTCAGCTTGTATCAACTTTTTTAAATGAATAAACCAAAAGGAAGAGGGAGGTTTAAACGAGATAGAAATCGCATCCGAATTTCAAGCCTACCTTTGCTCAACGTCAATTAACTCCAACTTATTCTCTTTAATCATTTCAAAAAAGTGACTAGAGTCTGTAATTATTTAATTTTACCTATCCCCAATTGTCATGTCCATTTTGGCCAATGTTAAACACACTTTAAATGCTTTCTTCTTTTTTTTTTTTTGATAAACTTTCGACAATGTCGAAAATTGCATGTCAAATTGAAGAAAAAGCAACATCCGCTGTCACCACATTACCACCCACTTCAAATATTTCATTTTTTTTATTATTTGAGAACACAGAGCTGAAGTTTATCCTAACCGAATCTAGAATTTAATTAGTATTAGTTAATTAAAGACACTTTTACTACAGTTTCACAAAAAAGTTAGTTAACCTTGTAGTTAACTTTCTAGGTAGTTTTTAGTTAATCTGTTACTTATTTTGATACGTATTATTAGTTATATGAACATGGTTAATTTAGTTCTCATCATCGCTTCTTGTCGTCCGCTCCTTTTAGAGTTTTGAGTGTACGTACAGGTAATTAGTATTAAATAACAAAACATATAGAAAGAGATTTTAGTTTAACATTTTTATTTTATCTCTTGATAGACTTTCACCTTTCTCCAGCGGAGGAGCGCATGGTTAAGTTAGACTTTTTTCTCCAAAAAATGACAACTTAAATAGTAGACGCACGACAATTTGCAATTTTCTATAGTTTTTCTTTTCTTTTCTTAAATAGTAAAAAGTAGTACCGGTTAGATATGTCAAAAGTTCAAATATTAGGTTAGAAACACCACTTTTTGGCTCTGTTTTTTTTTTTTTTTTTTACATTTTACACACTTTGTTTAAAAGTTTGCTACTGCAAGAGTTTGACTATTTACGCGAAAAATTTTACCGAATTTATCTACGGAAAAGTTTAACTCTCACCTTATTTATTTTTAATATATTTAAAAATGCTCACAAAGTAATTCACAGAAATGCTTCCACCACCTTTCATATATCGTCTTATACCGGCTTTGCTAAGTGCGGAGACTTTTATGAGCAACCATAAATTACGTAATAAACGAGTTATTAGAAGCTAATCCGTAATGTTTTCTCAAGCATTTACAAAGTTTCAGTTTAGCACCTTACAGTTTTAGCGCCTTCGTTGTAAAAAATGATCAAAAGGTTTAGAAATGTTATAAGCAAAAACCTGTGAATTGGCAAAAAACATTAGATTTAAAAACGGTTTAAATTTTTGGACAACATTTTGACGGTTAGATTTAGTAGGTGCGGATTGTGTACATTTATTGTTTAAATTTTGTGAAGATACGTACTTGATCCCTCATAATCGAAAGGAGTTTCAGAATGAATTTAAAATAGGCAAAAGTACTTTCAATTTCGTACGTGTTAATCAAGTAAAAGTTTCAGAAATTGCCCAAGAAGCAGTTGCTTATAACGGTAAAAAAGGTAAGTTGGCAGCACACGTGTTGACTGAATTTTCAAGTATCAGTCGACACCACACTGGTGCTTAGTTACTAGACAGTATCAATGTTCGATCTAGCGCTCACTTCTTGATACTACCGACTCCAAGGTGAGCACAATACTACGACATTATTGTTACAGTTCACATTTGTAAAGCAGTTTAAAACAGGAGCTGAAATTATAACAAGCCAATCGCTTTGATTCCTGACATTTTATGTCAACAAAGTGACGAAATGAAACCCATGTAATTTTAAACTGTGGTACAGTTGTTGAACATTGTGAAATAAGATATGTGTAGAAGTGAAGGTTGATAAAGAATGTTAACTTTGACAAAGTCTTTGAAGTCCATAAGAAGTAAAAGTCGATCTTAAATTAACAAAAACTAAAGACTTTCACCTTAATAATTTTTCTTTCTTTTTTGTAACAAATTTAGGCCAGAAGAAGTGCTTTGGAAAATGTACGTTTTTTTAAATTTCTGGAAGTTTAGTTTTGTTGGAGACTTCGTTGAAGTTTCGTGTTCACTTCAACCAACGTGGGTTTTCAGCCTCCGCGGGTAGCAGAGTTGTTGTACATCGTAAGAGTATATTTTTGTTTCATTCCTCAAGTGTTGAATTTGAATTCCAATCGTGCGTTAGGTTTTTTTTAGTAATAGTTGAATTTTTTTGAGAATTTGAAACGGAAACAATTCGTCTGGGAACAATTCGTAAGTTTCCTTCTCACCTTGACAGAGCCCATTTTAAGAACCCCCTTAAAACTTTACCGTTCCTTCGCCCTTGGTCCTCATAAATAATTCAAAAAGTCACCTTTTTAAACTCCTTCAGTTTAAGAACTCTTCAACTGTCGGATTGAATTTTCAGTGGTGGTAAAAGATGGACCTTCGTAGAAGAAAAAAGAAGTTGAAGAAAAGGAAACAGCATTCTGCCGAAGCTCAATCAAGAAGGTGGGAACTTTTTTGTCTTCTTCCAACCAAATCTTCATTCTTCTTAACATCTTCTCACTCATCAAAGATTTTTTTTTTAAAGTTTCGCTGCCTCATCCACTTCTTCCGACCGGATTCTAATAATTCAAAAAAAGAATAGGAACTTTATAAGAGGCAGCAAGATGCATGACTGATCATCTTAAACGCACTATCCCTTCAGGAAGTTTTGAAGTGGGAGACCATTCTCAGAAAAAGTGATTAACACTCCAGAAAAACTAAACAAAGGGGTTTGGTAGAATTTCGTGTTTCTCGCACCGGAATGGCTGCTGCAGTTTGGCAGATTGAAACTTATAAAAAACTTTGCGCAGTAGCAACGTTTCGGAACAAAGAGAATTTACAAACAAGGACTTTTCTAATGCATAATTCTTTATAATCAGTGAGAATTGATTAATGAAGGATGAATTCCATAGAGATTCAGGGATCATTAGAAGAGCCTGGTGAAAATCCCTTCGTCACACCTTCTACCTTTACTTTTCAAAAAGGAAGAATAGCCCATCCCATCAGTCGACGCTTCAATTTCTTTGATGAGAGGGCACGGATTTAACAAGGTAGTAGCGATAGAGACATTACCAACCTGTCGCTTAATCCCACACCATTATCCGCGCCAAGTCGCGTTATTACGTAACGGAAAGACCCAACCAAACCTTTTACTTTGACTCATCATCTACAAACAAAAGTCAATTTAATCCAACAAAAAAAAACCCACAAGTTCGAAGGATATTATTAAATTTTTGTTTCAAAGAAAAAACGGGGAAGCTATTAGTCACACAACGCTGATGGAATGTTCTGAATGAGTTAAGTGAGAACTTTAGCGCCTTGGCTTACTCGACGCCTTTCAAAAAGCGCAAACCAGTTACTTACTTTTTTTTTTTTGGAAAATAGAAAAATGGCATTTTGGACGTTTAAGGATTTTGGGCAATTTGTGGATCCTCTGGTCGGACGTCTGACTTTAATTTGACAAACTCCTTGGCCACTTCATCATTTGATCTCTGAGCCAAAATACGAAGAATGGTCCATCCCGTTTCATCCATTTGTATTCGTTTTCCAAGAGCCAAACGACACGCACAGGAGCCCTAAAATAATGACCCAGAAAAATGAAAATTTAATTTCCTTCATTATTTAAAAAAAAACCTAGACGAACCCATCAAATTATAAACACATCTGGAAAGTCTTACACAAAAGTCTCTTTATTTTCTCAACTCTGGCGTATTTTACTTGGCCAGCATTGACTCTTCTCACGTAAGTGTAATTAAAGTATCCTATGACATGACATGAGAATGGAAACAAAATTCAAGAAATAATCATAACCCCTATTATCACTCTCGTCCCATTTACCAACCATGTAATTACTCCATTTATTTAACAATTCTGATTTAACTCTACAAAATTACGCTTCTGGATAAACAAAAACAAAAAGAAGAGGATGAACCAGCGTTATATCATCTGCTTTTCGTTCATATCTTATTCGAAAATTTATTATTGCCCGGAATAATAGAGAAAGAGAGCGTTCTAGTTTTTAATCAGGCATTATTTCAAAAGTTTAAAGGCTCCGACGTCTATACATTTTTTTTAGCGCAGGTGGTTTAAGTTTTTCAAAACATAAACTACGTTCAGTTTATTAAACTTTTTAACTGGTTCCTTTTTTTCCACATGTAAACAACCCATCTTCCAGCACAACATAATTTTAACTCCAGCCTCGAATCCTTCTCCCCGAGAGCCTAAAGATGAAGATGTAAGTTTTTATAATGCGGGTTGCGTCTGACCGTGCTCAAGTCCCACCGTCCCTTGATCTATGGTCACTTTTAGTCCTAGACATAAACTAGCAGCTATTTATGATCATCTCCTTAGCCAGGCGAGTGTGCCGGCATATACGTTTGAGGTATACCATGAATGAATAAAATATTTTTTTTTCTAGAGCCTTTCTCAAGTAACGGTCGTGGATCTCTGTAGTCATGGGGAAGCGTGTGAGTGATCCATGTTGTAATGAAATACTCTAGGAAGACTTAAGGACAACGTCGGAGACATAAACTTTAACACAAAAAAAGGAGAAAATGCAGATNGGTATACCATGAATGAATAAAATATTTTTTTTTCTAGAGCCTTTCTCAAGTAACGGTCGTGGATCTCTGTAGTCATGGGGAAGCGTGTGAGTGATCCATGTTGTAATGAAATACTCTAGGAAGACTTAAGGACAACGTCGGAGACATAAACTTTAACACAAAAAAAGGAGAAACTGCAGATCTTTTTCTTACATTTTAAAAAAGACAAAAGAGTAGATATTTTGCTTGTTCTAATGGTTAAGATGCAAGATGTAAAACTGATTACGAAAAACAAAAACAGTTGGTGGTAATTTTTCTCTTGAGGTAAAGTTGGCGAGGGAAGCAGAATATAAAGTTACATTAAGTCAAGGAAAAACTGTGAGTGTGTATATAATTCAAAAATTACTAGTTTTTTTTTTCATTTTGTTAATTTATTCCAAAAACATGAAAAATGATGGAGAGAGTTCCCAAACAGGAGGAAACCTCCTGGACAATTTCCATTTAAGACCAAAAGCCTCATCTGTCATCCGTCCTCCTAAAGTCATACACTTGCCAACTAATCTTGTCTTTTCAAGTCCAAAAACCTATTAAGGCAAAAACAAAAGGAATGTTGATCATACCTGGTCCACAATGTCACGGAGTTGCATCAGGGCCACACCAACAAGTCGATCTTCTCTAGCAAAGCAGTAGTCTTTGACGCAAATGTGAAGTTCAAAACAATCCAGTTGTTCCTCGTTTCCAACAATGCTAGAAAAAAACAAAAATGGCAGGAGGTTTAAGTTTATCAGGAATCCTGCTGGGAGTTGTTTGTTGTAATTAGTAGAAATTCAGGTTATAGCTCAATTATTTAATTCTCATTAACTTTTTGGTTAGAGACCATTTTAACGCGCCGCGAGTGATCACAAACCTGACTTTGAAGATTAAGCCGAAAAATTACAAGTAGATTCAGTAGCATTATATTTTCATTCACATTTTTATACTGGTATTTAATAAGGATAAGAAACAAGTGGTTGAATGCAAAATGTAAGAACTTACGAGTGAAAAGTTTCGTTGTACTTGGGTGACCAAGTATTTGACTTGGACTTGGTAGCCTGTTTTCTCTTCTTATCCGACAAGTGTGGACCGATAAGGTTAACCTCAACGAATGGTCGAAACATCCCGCTTGTCACTGGCCACTTGAGATCATTTGCCGATACCACTACCAAAAAAGTCATAAAATTTAGTCAAAAGTGTCCAACTATTAATAATCGCCTTGTTTAAATTTCATAACATCACACACAGGGTGAACAGACACGTCCAAGTACCCATCATAAAGTAACTCTTCTCATCTTATCTTATTTAAAAAAAACAAAAATTTCTTTTGTTTCATCCTACCTTTTGTCTCTCTTTAACTCCGAACCACCTTATTCCTTAAGAAACAAATCAACGAGATTCCTTACTTCAAAAAAAAAGTTGCTCAACTGGTTTATTTTTATTGTAAATTAACTCTTTAACTCCAACACAGGCTCCTCCTTTCAAACCAATTATCGGTTTCATAAGTGTCTCTCGAAGACTGCGATAGTCATCGGTTCTCAGGATAATGGAACCTCAATGTCAACTCTGTGACAATCCTTGGCATGTAAATTGTTCTTAAGAAAGTGAGGAAGAGTGACGGAAAAGTGGCAGCAAAGCGGTTTTTACTTCCTAAACTCCTAATGGGCAAACAAAGTCAAGTAGGGCCAAGATTATAATCAACAATTAATTTTGTCAAGCCAAAGAGGGAAATGGGACACTATTTATGCCGCAACATTAAATGCTAGGCCAAACTACCTTCCAACTGACAGTTTTTAAAACTTTTAGCCTTTGAAGGAATACTGGATAGGCGGTTTTAAGGCTTAAGGAAGTTACCAGGCACCGTGTACCGAAAACCTTAAACGGTTAATGCTCACCACTAAAATTAATTTAAATGACCTACCGAACCAAAACAAAACCTACAAACGATCGTTTTTTCAACTCCCACCTCGTAAAGGTCCAAGAAGAGTCCGAAATTGCAACACATTATGGAGCTTTCCTTGAGTGTTTTCTAACCTCACAAGGAAAACGCAGAGTTTCACTACTTTCAAGAAAAATAAACGTCCATTTTTCACTCGAGCGGCAGTAAAAAGGCGCGTACATTTAAAAAAAAAGAGAATTCAGGAAATTAACTTAAATTAAAACCTGGTTTTGGAGGTAGCCGTCTAACCGACGTGAAATACGATTAGCCCCCTGTAATATTCTATTCGAAAATGGAGAAACAACGAGCATGGAGAAAACCGCATTCCTTTTCAGAGTCGACCTCTGAAACGTAAGCCTTTTGCCGGTTTCTTTTTTATTAAATCAGATCCTTCCATAATTTATCAAGCTTTAAGTCTAAAATATTAAATTTGGTTCTGGACGAGTGTAAATAATGGAGAAAAAAGTGCAATACGTAAGCGTTTGCCTTATAATCTCCGCGTAGCATTGTTTCGATCTGACAGAAACAATGTAGAATTATAAATTGTAAGAAAAAAATTAAAATCTGACCTTTGACCGTGACTTTGTGCTCTCCAGTTCCAGGATGGGTGAAGAGGTCAACTTGAATTGATACGTCGCCCACACTTGCTTCGTCCATACTAGGCATATCTGCAATTCAAATAAGTAACATTGAAACAGATTGATCAAGTCAAAGCATACTGCGTCTACTGACACTACAACACTACACGTTTAAAATTTTGATTAAAATTCAAAAATATCAAGGCAGGTTTATTTCTACTTTTTTTCAAGCAAAAAACTAGAGGTCATGTATTCTCAAACTTTTTTTATTTAAAGTTTCTGATCTCAAATTGGTTAACTTTTTTCCTTATTTTCTCTCTTCGTGTGGCGCATTAATCCTAAAAGTTCACCTTCCAGTTCCAGGAAATACCATGACTGGAAACTACAGAAAAAGTTCATATTTCCATTTTCATTCCGTACACGGAAGGGTAGGGTGCTCGTCCTATATCTAACGTTATGTTTCCTATTGTAAGTAGTATTGTAATGTAAGTAGTATCCATAAACTTTTTTTTCCCTGGAACTTAAAAGTGAAAGGTTGTAGATCAAAACCCATCGGGAACTGAAGAAACGCTGCAAGTTGGACTCACTTCAGTGGAAAATTACATTTTAAAACTCTACTCAAAGGTTAAACTTACGACTAAATAAAAAGTCAATAAGCCTACTTCCTTTCACCCATCTGCCTCCACCAGCCGGTAACGCACAACTTTTTGAGAATTACAAGTGGTTTTCAAAATTATACCAAAAACTACACGCACTACTGTTGAATTCAAAAACTCTGAACCGTTTTTTCATCAAAAATCTAAATCTGTAATTTCTATACGAAATGCCAACTAAATGCCATTCAAAGTAAAAAAATCGAGGCATAAAATAGAAATGTTTGAAAAAACAAACTTTCCGCAAAAAACTAATGAGGTGACGCTCTTCTTTCGAAAACATGAGGCGGGCATTTTGAAAAATAAAAACAACAGAAACTAAATACCGAAACTTCCTCGAAAACCTACAGAGAAAATCAACTAATGAAATTATCCTCCAAACGTTAACATTCATTAGGCTTCTCTTATGTTACTACAGAACTTTCCTCGAGCTTCCTCCATAGTTTTTACCCATCCCACAATTCAGTTTAATGAATAGATTCATGCCAAAAGTCCCCCTGAATTCCCCAATCTCCCTCAACATAAATGCAAAAGACTTTTCTCTGTTTAATTAAAAGGAAATTGGATTAGTCACAGCTAAATGAAAATTCCCAGTTTTATCATCAGGTTGCAATAGAGTCCGAACCACATGCAGCGCCACGTTTAGAAAAGCTTTTGACTTCATTTCGCAAACCTTTATGCCCATTTGAAAATGTTAAGAAGCACGTGGTGATAGGAAAAGAAGTCGGGAAAGTTGCGAAAGTGCGAGGGACCTTACCTGGATCCATGTACCCTGGTTCAGATGTCACGCTACCAGAATCATCATCTCGATCCATTGAAATTGCTCTAATTTCCAAGGTCTGCTTGTCATTGAGAGGGACTAGAGATAATCAAGAAATAGAGAAAAAAGGAATTGATAGAGCAGAAGAAAGAAAGAAATTGTCATTCAAAAATTTTGCAACGTGTGTCAAGTTGTGAACTTTCAAATTTGAAAAAAATTGCAAAGTTTCGGGCAACTGACAAGAAGAAGTGTGACCAACTAAAGTATTTGGCCAAGTGTGTCAAATAGAGAGAGAAGAATAAGAAACCGCAGGGGATTTAAAAGTGTGTCACAAAGTGCAAAAAAGAGAAAGTGTGCTTTCACCGTAGCGATTAAGCAAGCAGGCTGAATTACACGGGTAGTCTTGTGGGCTTTACAAAGGACACGGAATCAAGCAAATCTTGGGTACAAGTGAAAGCGCACTTTCTCCCTTCAATTGTCTTAAGGCGGAAATGAATGCCGGGAAATCCGCCTATTCAAACTTTCATTAAACTTTCCAAATAAAGTGAAAGAATAAGGCTTTTCGAAACCGTCGAGGCCTCCCATAACGTTCTTCCGCCTTCAAAACGTACCGTAGTTCCTTAAAAAAGTTTAAACCCGCAACGATTTGAATGAGGTGTCAAATTATGTGAAGTGGGTCTCTTAATGTGAAAAATAGCTTTTCATTACAGAGTATATAAGTTTTGGGAAGAGTTTCTCCTATTTCATGCTTTTTTTTGCTCATCTTCGTGTGTCGTCGTGTCAGGGTTTGTGCCGTAAAGGATGATCATGATGATAGTTTGGAGTAAGAATGAAGACAGTGTTTCGGTAGTAATAATGAGAGACATTGCGGACCGCCGCGGTGACAGCGAGCACCGCTTCCTTCCTCAGATTTTTTTTAAGTTTACTTTTCCATGTGTGCCCATATTGTTAAGTTCCCGAGTAAACCTTTTAGTCATTTACTCCTTGTCTTTCCATTGATGCACTTTTCATGTTTTTTCACCCCATTCACATTCTTTTTTTTTTTCATTTTTTTCTTTTAGATTATATTAAGTAAAGCCCTACCCCTACTACTTCGTGGTCGCCCTTGTTCATTGACAGAGGAAGACCATTCCATTTTCATTTTTTACCAATTTTATCATCATTCATCCATGCACTTCCCTCTTATAAACTTCAATTTTCACTTGGTTTCTCTTCTGTTTGAGCTATTCTTTCATTGAAAACAATAGTTGGGATGATACTCATTTTGACTCAAAATTGAAAATGGTTCGAAACTAAAAACCAAGTTCAACAGAGNGCACTTCCCTCTTATAAACTTCAATTTTCACTTGGTTTCTCTTCTGTTTGAGCTATTCTTTCATTGAAAACAATAGTTGGGATGATACTCATTTTGACTCAAAATTGAAAATGGTTCGAAACTAAAAACCAAGTTCAACAGTTTGAAAAAGAGCGAGAGAGATGAGCAAACTTAAGTTACAAACATTTAGAAAAGTAATTTGAGATTTTAGAAGGGAAAAAGGAGTCTCAATATCTAATCCTACAGAGGACGACTGTCACTTAAGTCAACAATGAATCCCTTCTCACTTCCTTCTTCCTTTTATTGCCATTGATCAACTTCTAATCTAAAAACAAAAGAAGTTTCAGACAAACTTTCTCGACGTCAAAAAGCGGAAAAGAGAAAGTGAACTAAACAAAAGAAGCTGAAGTTGCCGAATCTGTACAACTCAAAGTCGAAACTATACGTACACTGCAAAATTCTAAACAAAGGGACAAGCCCTTTTTAGTAAATTGTAAATAAGAAAACATAATAAATCAATAACAGAAAAGGAAGTTTTCAAGAGTTGCTTTGCAACAACTGCGCAAAACTTGGACTACGTCAACGTCCAAGTTTCACAACCTTTGAAATTAAACGCAAGCAGTTAGGTCAAACAAGGCGGTAATGTCGATGGGCTAAACACAAAATATAAAGTTAGGTCTAACCATAATCAAGTTTTGCCAATTTTTAAAAAGTACAACACAGAAGCCACCTAGTGAATTTTTTCAAGAACCAAAAACGCTTGGTCTCATTGTAGATTCGTCGTCTCAGGGGTAATTTCACGTTTGATTGAATCTAAATAAGTTTTTCCTGAAGTCTTTGAACTCTCTCCCAGAGGAATCGTGACACTTATTTACCATAATATAAACACCAGTCACCCGTATAATTTTCATTGATGTGTCACAAACTTCTATTGATCTTATCGAGAAAGGTCCCTTTAGTTCTTTTCTCATGTCATCACATCATAGCATCATGTTCATATCACCAAATGACACTACAACCGTTTTCAGAGCGGAAGCAGTACCATGTATTCCTCAATTGACTAACACGTGTGCATAACCAGTAGAAAATAACGACTGCCTGCAGCAGTAACGGGGCCCGAAGGTAACATGACAAATTTTCTTCGGAAATTTTCGCTGCCGTTATTTACCGTTTTCGTTAGAAAATGAACAAATGTCGTCGAGCCCTGACTTGTACCTTACCTTGCGTTGTCTGAGTTGTCACAAATGTTTTAATGAGAGTGTCCGTCGTTTGTGTATAGAGAGACAATGCGTAGCGAAGTGATTGTAACTCCATGGATTTCTCCAAGAAAGTCTTCTTAAGGCCGTTACCTCCTGCATGGAAGTATTGTTTGATCGTGTCGAGCGCCACGTCCAAGACTGCACACTGTTTCGGTGACAGATTCTTTTCAAATTCCTAAAAAAAATTCAATTCCAGTTTTTTCATTGAATTTCAAAGTTAATTAAAATTCTTCTTAAGGCTCTATTATTCTCACGCACCATGACGCCACTTAAAGCTGACTTCACATCTTGCTTCGCAATATGATTTTTGAATAGACGAGACATGTCTTCCATTTTGGCACTTGCGGCAATGTTTTTAGCATTATCAGTCAAATTTTTCAGAATCATCTGTAACACGAAAAATACATCAAAGTTTTCCCCAAAAAGTGGATTTCTCAATCATACTTGTTACAAAGCATTAGAAAGCCAAGCTAAATTTCATTATGAAGGCTGACGCTGAGAGGTAGCTTACGCTCTTGTCGGTCATAGGTGGCAGCACCACTGCCTTTTCAAGGGTCCTCATCACGATCTTCCAAAGTTCTTTTAGTAGTCGCTTCAGCACGGTTTTCTCACAGGACTGTGCGTAGAGCGAGAGGGACCCTTAAGGAACGGCAAAAACGTAAAGAAGTTAAAGGATTGGTTTTGATAACAATCTCTAGGGTTTAAGGGGTCGGGAAATGCTTTTAATAATTATTCCATTCCAGTAGTACTTTTTTCTCTATTTTATCGTAGTCATCTTTCTTTGTTCTTTGTTTTGAGAATCCGTTTGAAAAATGGGGCTGTCAATACTTTGAAAAATTCGGCAGGGAATCAGATGGTGGGCAACGGAAAGACAATCCTTAAAGTTGGGTCAACTTAAACATGACAAGTAGACTTATGTCCCAAACAGGATTGTGAACTGAAGGGGTCTTAATGTACCCTTCCGGACATTTGAAAAGGAACCCTGAACGACACAAATGCTTGCAATAAGTTGATTATAATGAAGCTGCTCCTATTGACGAGTCCTGAGTCCTCGTGTCAAAGTCTGGAGTGACTGATTTGTCAAGTGCTATTAAACTACCTGATTAGTCAAGACTTTCTAAATCTACTTCATCCAGAAAAAGCTTGAATGAATTAGTAGTAAAAGAAGGTTTTGGACAGGTGATAAATTCTAGTCGTAAGTCTCTGTCTCTAAATTACCATCTAAAAGGTCCATTAGTGGGCGCAGAACTTCATCAGCTTCAGCAGCAACAACGTTTCGTTGTGCTGGTTGGTTGAGAGAAATTTGTCCTTGACCTTTGACTCCGAGTAATAAGTCACCAAGTTCCTTGACACTCTGGGAAATTATACCCTCGAGGCTGAAAAAAAGTACAAAGAGAAGATATTGCAATATTCCGTAAATTGGACCAGTCGTAATTGGTTAGAAAATTTACAAGATTCTGACCTCATCCATCACTTCCAGTTTCTCTTCTACTTAATTACCATTTCATAACATGTCAGTGAAAAGGCGGGAATATATGAAACAGTTTTAATTAGCAGTTACTCCGCTACCTGCCTACGCGCTGTGCTTCACTAATTTGATTTAAAACATTATTATAGTATTCCCGTTTCAGAAAAAAACATTTATTTTTTTCTTCAAAATCTTACCAACCTAATTGCTCTATTCAACTTGCGGCGTACTAAACTACTCTTGTTGCGGTTGTAAATTAATCAAAAAGTGATTAATCACACCAAGCCAGTTAGATTATTACCTTCGACTAAACTGCATCGCTAAATCATCCAATACAGAATTCAGTGACTGTTGAAGTTCTTTCAAAATGTTTGCCGCATCCTCTTCCAACTTTGATCCACCCATTGCTTCAAATAATTTCTCTAATTGGACCCTTAATTGTTGAATATTGTTCATTAAGATACAGGCCTAGGCAAGGAAGAAGGCATGATTTAGCACTTTTTATTAACTTCGTTGTCGACAATTAACTTGTCAACGACAACTTACTACTCGCTCATCTTTCATATGTGATGGAAATTCTCGCTTGACAATATCTGCATAAGCTAGAAGGACCTTGACAATCGTTTTGGCAAATCGCTTCATATAACGTTTCCAAATGTCAGGATCTGGACATTCCAATTTAGAAACGACATCAAAGCACTGCGTGAGCTGCGTGAAGACATCCACGACAGAAACCGAGAAGAGAGCATGCTCGCTACTTTTTTGAAACTGCAAAAAACAGAGAGATTATAATAAAATGCAACCAAGTCAAATCCCTGTTAAAATTGGAGGGATGTTGATTAACGGCTTAAGAATAATGGGAGCGAATGATGGCATCTGTGAACACGAAAAAAAAATGGAAATAGAGGCGGAGGTGTCATAGATGTTTTGTATCGAAAGGGTAAAAATTGTTAGCTCCGCCTTTTCCACTTCAAATTTATGAGCCCACTTCTTTATTATTCTATAAGTATCCATTAAATTACGTTATGCATTAAATTATAATGAAACTGCACTACGTCTATATCAATTTTCACGCTCTAACGTTTTCATGATGCCGGACGACCAAAAGAGTCAAATATTTTCAAGGAAATCTTTTTGATCTCTGTCCGAATGAACCATCGTGTAAGCGGAACGCCTCTTAAAAAGTACAAGGTGCGGTTCTAAAATTTGAAAAGTCAAAGTACCCGTTTCTTTCTAATAGTTTTGGCTTCAAAATTGAGGAAATGAGTCAATTAACGGCTATGAGAGAATGAAAACAGTCAAAATCACACGGCAGCTGCAGTTTACAAGTCTTATTAACTTTTACATTTCGAAAAAGGACTTTGACAGAGCTGAAGATGTTAAAAAACTGAAACGGTAAAAATCGGTGCAAGTTTCTGCGTCACCTATAAAATTGATTTTTAATTTTTCATAACTTGAATTTACCTTAAGCATATGATTCGCTTTATTTAACAACTGGTTCGATTTTTATATCGCGGATGAAAAATTATTTAGATCTCTTGAGTTGGAATTTATGATTTGGAAATCATATTTGTTTCGATAAAAAAATCTTTACGTGATTCTTTCGATCTAACTGAATATTTCGAAGTAAATATTTTTCAAAATTCGAAATAAAGGCACGAACCCGTTTTAATTTTTAACTCGAACCTTTTTATACCGAGTCCAATCCTAACCTTTAAAAACGAGCAACCTTTTATATCCTTAAGCCTCGATCATTATCTTCCAAATGTGTTTGGTACTTAAGGTTAATTCTTTAAAACCACTTCAAACCAACGATTCGCTTC
>JABASK010000202.1:0-20459 GCA_019776465.1 Rambutanura hunanensis | reverse complement strand
CGGTTAGGTTAACCTAACCTAATTTTTTATATTAAGATATGGGCTAAGAATTAAATTTAGTACTTTATAATGATTAAATTAGTAGAATGAACGATGTAATTTAAAATTCAAACAAAAAAGACAGAAAAGTGTAAGTGGAAGGTATTCAGTACGACAACATTTTTTTAAAAAGACTACTCAGGTTAGTGCTGCATATCCCTCCATATTTTAATTTTTTTTCCCCCATTGCTCAGTCGCTCTCTAGCCGCTGTCGTGGCAACATCATAAATCCTCCTATGTGCCACGGTTTGACATTTATAAGATGGCTCTCGAAAAGATAACGACGTTACTCCACTACGTTTTCCCGCTCCATAGAAAACGGCCAGACCACTTCCGTACCCCACCTCAAAAGTAGCGGCACACCACTACTACTCCCGCACCCCACCTCTAAATTAAACAGTAAGATAGTGGCTGCGCAGTTCGATCGAAAACCTTAATGCCAACTGGCGCAGTTCGGTTGAGATCGACGAGGTTTTATGTACGCTTGAGCCCGAAGCCTTCGGCTCGGTTCGAAAAGTTTTTGAGAGGCAAGCGCGGTTGGAAAGTTCGCCGAGTAAATAGCCAACTGTCGTCACAGGAATCACAATATTTTAAATTTCATTTCATAATAGTGATTTAACATTATTCGGTAAATTTAACATATGGCGCACTCCCGAGGTTTTGTGTAAAAGCCGTTTACTACTGTATAAATATTCACTTACTCTTCTTGTGTGATGGGTGAATCAAATTTCGAAAAAGGAAAAGTAACTTTTAGTCTAACAGGTCCTGACTCCTGACCTAACTCTGTCCTAAAACTAACAAGACAGTACACTTCCCTTTTTCTATTCATCCAATCGAATTCTCCACGTAAGCAAAACATTGGTCGGATGTGGGAAGAGTGGCTCTCTGGGGCTTGTATAACTTTCATAACGTAAGGTAAGAAAAAAACGATTCGAAAAAGGAGATATGTGAAAACGTTAGATGGTGCCGGGCTGGAGTAACTCTACGTACTTTACAGGTTTCTTATACTTTTACCACGATGAAGGGTGCTGTAAGGATTATTCATCATTCTTGTCTCTTAGCATTCGGTTTCTGCCTGAGTTGTAGAGCCGAGACCTAAAGCTCCAATGCCAAGAGATGTGATGGGACTTGGGAAATTTTTGTTGCAGACCCTTGCTAACAGAAGGGTCAAAAGTCACGAAAAAAATTTTCCCGCCAAGGAAATGACTTCTAAGACAACGCGCAATTTCTCAGAAACCGTTTCTCCTTTTTTTAAAGCATATTTTCGTGACTTATGACCTCATTCCATTGTACTTATTAGTACATCACCTCATGATGAATGCTAAAAAAGCAATACCATTACTCCAGCCCGGGACCATCTGCCGTACTAACGTACTTTGCGTTTATTTTGGATTTGTTACTTTGTGTTCAAAGATAATTTTACTCATCTTACTAACTTTCGTCAATATTATTAATCATAATCACTCACTTGTACTTTTTCATGCATCGTATAAAAAACCGAAATTGTTTGCGGCAGAATGGTACGTGATAATATATTATTGTGGTATAGAACTGGTGAGGATTCAAATATGTGTGCATCTCTCAACACTAAGGCTGAAGAATTAGAGTGACCTAAAACACTTGCGTTCAGAAAAGGAATTTAGAATTTTTTGAAAGTATTTTATTGAAACCCATTTTATCCGAAGTTGGGAATCCGAAGGAACCATTTACAAAACTCTACCTCCACAGACTCCCACTCGCCCAGTTGTTACGTAGGACTTAGTACACATATGCTAGACGAAGGTTAACATCTGGAACACTTCTTGCCGACGTCCGAGAAAGAAGGGGATAAGTACTAGTCATGGCGACAGATGAAAAGCTTGTGTTTGCCCTCCAGAATGACCTCAAGACACTTTCGTTAGAAACGAGGAAGAAACATTCACATGTAAAGGATGCGTGTGAAGATGCAATATCAAAAATCAGAGGTGCACAACCGTCGATAAATGCATTGCCTTACATTACGAACCAGGCTCTGTACGCAGTGTTACAGGGATGTGAGACTAAAGATCCAAAAGTCATCAAGGTAACCTCAACGCCAGAATTTATGCATTAGGCCAATGTTACTCGAAGGTAGAGGTAAAGTTAGGTTGGAGTAAGATTGGATGGAGTAGACTTTTGAGTAAGATTCGCGTCCTTACTCATTTCAATATTAATATTATTTCTAGCTCTGCTTACACTCCATACAACGTCTAATTACTGGTGGATATGTTGAGAGCAAAGGGGCCAAAAGCATCTATGAAACGGCAGTGGTTGTACTAGAGCAAGGACTTGAAGAAATCAAAATTCTTCAAACTGTTACCCTTCTCTTAACTACGAATAACGTCGTGACGGGTGACTTGTTGGCCAAAACACTAGTACTATGCTTTAGACTTCACTTTTCAAAGGATCTTACCACAATCCATGCGGCTGGTGCGACTGTGCGTCAATTGGTTTCCCTTATTTTTGAAAGGATTGACAAGGACAAACAAGGTTAGTGTTTGTAAACTTTTACAAGGAGTTGATTTTTGGTTAATTAGGTTATTATTTGCTCGATTATAGGTCGTAACCTAACTTTGGAAACAAACGATGCTTATCTCCTCTTGCAGGTAAGTTCCTGACTCGTGCGATAATTAAACTCCTTTTAGTTCATTAGTATGAACTATTCATCTGAAATCATTCTTTCTCTTTCTACCAGGATTTGATCTTACTTGTGAACGGAGAGCAACCATTGTGGCTTGTTGGAATAACAGAAATGACACGATCTTTTGGCTTGGAGCTACTAGAAACGATTCTTGCCAGGTTTCCTTTTGTGTTTGAAAAGGTGTGAAACAGGTCTTTTCGTTGGATAATACTTATTAGGGATTTTTAGACTAATGATAAAAGTTTTTTGGTTAAGTTTGTTGAATATATTTTTTATAATTACAGAACGATCAATTTGCAGTGGTTCTGAAAGAAAAGGTCTGCGCTATGGCAATCAAACTCTTCTCACCAAATGCTAAATTTAAAACGACCCTTCAACATTCCCAAACTGTTTCTGCTGATGTATTTTTGGACAAACCATTTTATCCAATTTCAGTTAGACTCCTCCGCATATTGGATATTCTCATCAACAAATATTATGCACTACTTGTAACCGAATGTGAAATCTTTCTTTCTCTCCTTGTGCGATTTCTTGACCCTGACAAGCCAACTTGGCAACGATGTCTCGCACTTGAAGTTCTTCATAAACTTATTACGTCTCCCTCTCATCTCTCCAAATTTTGTCGATCCTATGATTTGAAACCTCATGCTACAAATATTTGTAAAGTAAGTGAATATCCAATTCAAAAATGAGACCAAGGAAACTGGAACCTTAACCCATTTATATTATTTAATCTACGTTTTTAGGATATGATCAACGCACTGGGGGCCTATGTTCAATCTGTGTTTGCCAATCCAGTGGGTGCCATGTCGTCGGTTCTACTTAATACTCCTGCTCCCATTCCAGCATCCTCCTCAACTCCCCATGTAAATCCCAGTTCTGGAACCTCATCTCCCCCGACAGATTCTTCACCTGTAGGATTTTACTTTCGAGGAAGTTTCGTTCCTTTAATCCAAACTTACCTACCCCTTACGCCAAAGCCACAATTGTAAGGAAAATCTCCATCTTCTCCTTTCAATTTCCCAAATCCACGTACCTTGTGTAGCATAACTTGAATTGATGATTATATTATTATATTTTGGTTTACTAGAATGGAACTAACTGATAAATCGGAACCACCTGCTTTTGCTACTTGTGAATCCTACGGTGTGGCCATTGCATTTGCATGTCTCTGCGACTTTGTCCTCAGTTTAGTTCAAATAGATCAAGAAATATATGGAAAAGAAGACGAGAGTAAGGAGCATAATGTTTTTAACTTTTTTTTGTCTGTCTCCACTTACTAATAATTCTGTCTGTCTTATAAAAACATGAAATATGAGAAAGTTGATTTGTTTAAATTGTTTCAGAGGAAGAAATTGTTCGTCAGTTGCTCTCGTCAAGTTGGCCAGGACTCTTGGCTGCCTTGAATTTATTACTTGAAGCTAGGTAGTCCTACAAACATAAACTAATGTTCAGAATTGTTATGAATGGTTGTGATTTGTTTATTTGATTTCATACTTTCCAGCATTGATGACAATATCACGGAATCTATCTGTGATCGCTTAGTTGAGATTGCGACTCTAAGCAAAGTAGGGTTACAACAATGCCGGGAATCTACGGTCTTGTCACTTTGTGTTGCCACCCTGCCACCTCATTATGGCTACGCCGTACTCAAAACCACTATCGGTGAGTCTGTTCCACAATTCTTTGTAACATGGTGTCGTTTAAAAGTATTTATGGATACAGGGCATGGCGAAAGTCCAATTCCAATAAATTACTCTGAAGTGGATAACATGAAGCAACAAGTTGTAGTGGTTGGGACTAGCCTAGTTCCTTCCCTTCATCTACCATCAAGTGAGTTTAGATTAAAGGAAAGTCAAAGTACGGAACAGTCATCTCCTAACACTTGACTGGGCGGTAGAATAGTAATTAGCATGAACATCAGTCAGCCTAAAGCGTTTTGTATTTACTACTCCTTCTCTCGAAACGGACTCAATCAACGCCAAAAATAAACCGTTGTTTGGGTAGCAACATCGGTTTTTAATAACTAAAAAACAAATAAAACCATTGTTGCTACCCAAACAACGGTTCATTTTTGGCGTTGATTGAGTCCGTTTCGAGAGAAGGAGTAGTAGGTAAATGTAAGATAAGTATTGGAAAATATGACTAGCCTAAGTACCGAACCTAACAAACCTACTACTTTCTAGGCCTACAATCAGCCCCAGTCATGTTAACAAAGAAGAATCTACTTGTAGTTCATTCCGTTCTTCGCCTATGTCTGGATTCTGGAGCAATGCTACTTACGTCATGGTTGACTGTTCTGACGACCCTACAGCATTTGTGTTGGGTCTGTAATATAGTTCCCAAGTCATCCACAGATTTAATTCAAACTACAACAGGGAAACAGAGTGCAGAACCTAAGTCTCAATTGGGCACAACCACATATTTATCTCAAACTTCAAGTGAATATTCCATTGGACAAAGTTCTCTCCAATCCTCGCTCCACGCCAATACTACCAAACAAGAAATAAACGACGTTTTAACTGTGAGTGGAAAAGGAAGTGGTGGGTCAATAGGTTTAGGCTCCAAATCTCTCAAAGGGACAAATAATGGATCGACGGGTACAAACTGTGGAGTAATGGGGGTAGTCGTTGAATTTGGGACTTGTCTATCCCAAGGTGTCACACGTCTAATTGAGAAGAGTGTAACACTGGATGATGTATCACTTCATCACATTATTAATGCTCTTACAAATATGTCCCAAGAAGCTATGGAAATTGCATATCTCAATAAGGTAATAGTCCACAAAAGACATTAGCCTTCTCAATTATTTAAATATTATCTTAATCTTAATTTAAAAAAAATGAACTCCTTTTATGGAGTTTATTTTTTTAATAAAATAAGAAGACAAATACTAGTCTAACTTTCTCTTTTTTATCAACTAGTAACTAAAAATTTTAAATCGTATGTGTTTAGGAGCCATCTCTTTTTGCTGTGGCGAAATTACTTGAAATTGGCCTTAGAAATTTAGATCGTGTGGAAATTTACTGGCGCCCCTTGACAAGTCATCTACTCGAAGTAAGTTTTATAATTAAATGTACAATGTTTTGTCAAAGTTGAGATTCAAGAGTAATTTTGGTTTAAAAGTAAAACCTTACGATTAGGTTAGGTTACCTTACCTAACGTTACGAATATAAAAGTAATAATAACCTTCAATTATGTGCCTACTTAAATAGTTAGGCTAAAATGTAAGCCTTGTAAAAGTTAAATTGTGATTTTCCAGGTTTGTCGTCATCCACATATTCGAATGAGAGAATGGGGGTCTGAAGCAATTACATTTTTAGTTCGTTCTGCTCTATTACATGAAGATAGTGATGATGAAAAAGTGAGTCAATTACTTCTTTCACCACTTTGTGAGCTTTCGTCCATTTTACACAACGACGTTAGGAACAAACAGTTGGGAGCATTGGGTCAAATTTTGCATTGGAAGGGAGAGAAGCTTCGGAGTTCTTGGCCATTGGCCATTAATATTTTGGGAGATATTTATGATCATCACAAGTAAAAATATTTTATAGAATAAAATAATTAGGAAATGAGTAGTATGTTTAATATTTTGTTTTTTGTCATTTATAGCGAAGGCCTCATTCGTTCTGCATTTCAATGTCTACAACTTGTCGTAACAGATTACTTGCCTCTACTTCCAGCAGGCTCTCTTCCACATTCAATTGACACTGTAGCAAAGTTTGCTAGACAAAAACAGGAATTGAATGTGGCTCTGAGTGCAATTGGTTCGATGGTAATTGCAAATTACACCTAAAACTTTGAGTATAGATTAGATAGTTAGTGGATTATATCATTGTATTGTATTAATAATAATATTAAGATATTAGGTAATTAGATAAAAGTAATGAAAGGATGAGTTGGTAAGTGGGATAGAGTCGAATTATGATTATGAGTCAAATATTGATTCTTATTCACCCAACTTTTCTTTCTTTCAGTGGAATATAGCCGATTTTTTGTTTCAAAATCGAATTCGGATTTTAGAAAATTTGTCTCCGGATATGTCAACTTTTCCCGACTTTCCTGGAATTTCTCAAATCCCACCTTATGACAAACTTTGGCTGGGAATTTATCAGGGTCTTGGAGCATTATGTATTGATGAACGTCCTGCTGTTAGGAAATCTGCAGGCCAAACACTTTTTTCAACAATTGCAGCACATTCTAACATTCTTTGTCCACTTTCTTGGGATTGCGTAATGTGGCAGGTAGGGAAAAGAATAGACTAATAATTATTATATTATTATATTTATTATATTATTATTATATTAGACAATTATTACTAATGTTTAAATTATGGATGAAAAGTAATTGATTCTTATTTAGGTCCTCTTTCCGCTACTTAAAGACGTGGAAGAGTCATGGAAAAATGCAAGTTGTGAAAAAGTGGATAGTCAAAGTACACTCTTAATTCATCATTCAAGGAATACAGAACAGAAGCAATGGGCTGAAACACAGGTATACTCCAACAGTAATCATATCGTCGTAATAACATACCTTTTCATAGTTAGCCTCATCCACAATATTAAAAATAAATAATTAATAGTTCAATTAATTATGATAGTAACAAAGTAGTCAAGTTTTTCTTTTCCTAGGTTCTTGTCCTAAGTGGAATTGCCAAAATTTTTGCAATCAAACGAGCCAATTTGTTGGAAATTCAAGATTTTCCGAAAGCATGGTTCCTTTTTCTTCAATTTATTCAAAGTGCAGCTTCGAGTTTGAACGAAGAAGTTTCACTGGCTGCTTTGAAGTCATTTCAAGAAGCATTGGTTACGCCATCCGAACGAAATGCCGCAGGTAATTTTGAAAAGAATATAAAAAAAATAATGCCATTTATATTGCCCATTTTACAATATGGAATATGTACAATCGTAATCGTAGTAATCGTATTTTTTTGATATCGGCAAGGCTCGCCCTACTAAAAAGTAGTTTAGTAGTTTTAGTATAATTCTACACTTAAACTTGTTAACTAAGGATAGAGATGATTTACTCTAGACAGGATGAGGTAAGACTAGAACAGGCTAAAAAGAACAAGTGGTTTACGCAACTTAAGAACAAAAGAATGTAATATTATGTAGTAAGACAACGAAGGGATTTTTAACTGGACATTAATACATCCTACAATTTTCGCTACGTTATCTCTAAAAGCTAGAGACAGTCTTTTAATTTTATACCTCAAATTATTCCTGTGGGCTACACGTTGTATACGTCCAAAATAAATAGAAGGAGAGGCTATGCCTACAAACCCATTCCTTCATTTCTCACTCTAACCATCCACTCCATCTTCCCTATTATTCTCGTATATTTAACCTTTTCAATTCTTTTTTTCAGAACCAAGTGGGTTCTGGACGAGATGTTGGGTAATTTATGTTGAAATTGGGGAACAAGTAATTTGTGTCCGTGGAGGTCCTCAACAATTTTTGACGGCCTATGTCAATATACTCCAAAGTCTCTTTTTACCAATGAAACACAGGTCAGCTTTGCCCTTTCCTACAATCATACAAATATTTGTCCATTTTTTGTTTCTTTAATTATTAATTCTCTCAACTTTGATATTATTGAAGATGTATTATTGTAGTTAGGTAATGTTAGTGGATACTACGTAATGTTTCAATTCTACGTTTTATTTTGTTGTTGACTAGGTTGAGTTGTGAAGATATTGAGAAGATTGGTGTAATATTTGGGAAGTGTATAGTTACTCCTTTGACGTCTGAAAGTGCTTCGTCAGTAATTTTTTCTTCAAGTGACAGTGGCATGAGTCCTCTACAAGATCAACTTATTTTGGCATATGACACTATTACCAAAGTGAGCAAAGTTTTTATGCCAATTCAATAACTTTTTCCGGAATTCATTCATTTGAATCTTATATATTATTTTCTTAATGTAAATGAAGGAAACGAAAGAGATTGTAACCCTACGAAAATTGCTTTCACCAGTTGTCATTCAATTGGTAAAATTAGGAGCTTATGCAGTCCAATGCAATACTAGCACAAAGGCCATTCTACTGGTTAGACTTTCAATGTTGTTTATTTAAAATTCCTTTTTTTTATCTTAATGACATTGTGTTTAATTTTGATTTTGTTGTTAATGTTTCCAGGAAGGAGTTGTACCAAACTGCATGGAATTTGGAATCATGTGCCTCAAGCAGTCTGTTTTAATATTAAATTCTATATCTACAGAAATATCTATAAATCGAAAGGAACTATTTCAAGAAATGTTGGGGGTAATGTGCTTTAAGGACGATTATAATGTAACCAAAAGAAGGACAGTATTCTATTTTGTTTTTTTTTCTTTTTGTTTGTAGAATTATATTCCAATCTTAGGATCGAGATTCAGTAACGCGGAAGGGGCTTGGAGAGATGCCGTAACACAATTTTTCCTGGCAATTCATTTAATGGTTGAACAAAAACCAGAAGATGGAGAATTTTGGGTTCGACTGGGAAAATGTGCTCAAAATTTTCTATTCTGTAGTGAAAGTGGAGAGTGGATAAGTAACAAGGGATGGAAAGATGAGAAATTGGATATTCGTATGGTCATGATTTTAAAAGATATGGTATTTCGACCTGATCTACAACTTCCCAATCAATTCCTTATCGATGTTGTCAAAATGTTTCATCGGGGTTCTTGCATCAATGATTATGGTATGTCCATTCTTACTTTTTTTTTCTTATATATTTAAGTCTTTTTTTTGTATATAAGAAATATGTATGATGGGTTTCTGTTGGACTTCTTTTTTAGATGGCGTTAATGTTTCTGAACGAGAGGAATTTGTACGATACTGCTTTTCTTCCCTCTTGGAATTTGTATTGCGTGGACCAAGCAATGTTTGTGAAATTATTGAAAATGAAACAGGAGATGATGGGAAAAAGGTGGCAGTTTTAGCTCTCCTTCAACGATTTCAATCAATTCTTCTTAGTTTCAAGGATTACGTCCAACACAATTCACACATTCCTGTTCAAAGGTAACAACGATCCCATATATACTTTTCTTTACCTCGAAAATAAAATGTGTCGGATATAATGCTTAAGTTAATAATAACCCCAAATATAAAGGGAATTTAAGAGAGAATGGACGTAAATACAGATATCGAAAGGCTATAAACGAATAATCCCAGTATTCCGAAACGTCTAATTGTTTTTAGTACATGACGTTGATGTTAGTTGAACTATTAATTATTTACTTTTATTTTGAAGACACAGATTAGCCGAAATGAACTTTGTCCTGAGGTCGATTGGTTCCCTTATTGAAAATCTCAAAACAGCTGATCCTGTGAGAGGTATGAATTCATCTAAAAAAATTTCCATGTGTGTTATTAATTTAACAAGTTGTGTGTAATTTTGTGACTTGGCAGTTGCATCTGGAACGTGGGACTGTATCGTTGGTTTATATCCAGATCTCGTGGGTATCGTTAGTTTGGCGGGTGTAGACTCATCACTTTCAATTGCCCTGGCAACTGCCCTTTTAGCTTACAAAGACCTACTTCATAAACCAATAGCCTGTAGGAGAAAATGAAAACGTCATTTTTCATTTTTAAAAACGTTCAAAAAAAAAAAAGTTTACGAAATTGTGATGAATATATGAGTTCGTTCGGGAGAATATATTTGGTTCAACGGAACTGTTAAATTAATTTCCTACACGCCAGACGGTACTAACTTGACAAACCACCGCATGCCTTACCACGAATCGTGAATGACCTCGTCAACTCTGATCATTACAACAATTGAAAAATATTCAACTGTATTCTTTGGTTTTAAAAGTGTAAACCGGGAAATTAAACTGAGAATGCGCTTTCAAACTTTTCTTCATTCAATGAAATTCTATTTTGGTTCATTTGTTGTGAATGTTCCATAAATTGTAAGGGTTTGTTAAGAATTTGGTTTGGGAATTATTCTGTAGAATAAAAAAATACAGTAAATTTGTTAGGCAACCTAAACCTAACCTATTGTTTGTTTGTTTCAAACTTCACGTTTAAAAACGGGAACGAGAAAAGAGTGGATTTTGGAATGCGTTTGGTGGAATACGTTATTGATATGCGGAGATGACAGTTGTGTACATTTGAAAAGCGTAGATTTAGGGGTCAAAGTTGTAGAAAAGGCGGGAAAAGTTTTTGCCACCTACGCAATTTCTAATATCTATGCTTTTCAAAATGTACACAATTGTTATCTTCTCATATCAATTCTATGCATTCCAAAATCTACTTTTTTCTCTTCTCCACTTTTGGATCCACGCTTTTCGGTTTCCGGATTTGGTTCTACTCATTTGGCTTCTACTCATCTGTCGTCCCACCCTCTACAATGACGAATAGAACTTCCCTTGTCAGACTAATAACTTTTGACTCCTTGCTTTGTAAATATAAACTTAAACCCCTTCAACATTTTGGAGTGCCGGAGTTGCGTGAAAAGCCTCGCCTTTTCCCATTCACCCACACGCAAAGCAAACGGAAAATGCATTTTAAACTTCAGATTGAGAAAGCATAATATATCGCATTTTGCAACCTATTTAGTAAGACATGTCTTCCGCCTTTCAAACCTACCCATCATCTCAACCAACCCTACAACGAGTGAGATTTAAACGTAGAATATAAACAGTGCTCAAAATGGTTTAAAGTATATTTTGGATTAAACAAAATAATTTTAATTTTTATACAGAAAATAATTTTGGAAGTGTTGATTATGTTAGTGTATCTGGGATGTGTAAGTGTTGTTAGTGGTACAGGATTTGACAGAAAGTGAAACGAGTAGGAATGTCTATTTACTATGTTGTACATGTCTTAAACAAATAACTGGGAGATGGAATTAAGAAGTAGATAAAGACAAGGACTGACTCCAGTTAAGACATTCCATACACTTTTTTAGTGTTTACAGACACTCTTACGAATTTGTCAAAATGTCAAAAAAGGACATAATTATTTATCCAAAATTTGTTGAATGTAATACTGATTCATTTTATGCATGACGCTTTGGCGACGAGACTTTGGAGTCCAAGATCTAAATTTTTACATTTTGATAGAGTAGTTTATCATTTATAAAAATTGACTTTTATAAAGTTGACTATTATAAACAATATTGTCTCAGTTATTTGTTGTCTAACTTGAAGTTAAAATAATTTAAAATAAAGCGTGTTTTGTGTTTTGGAATTTGTAATTTGTAGGGTAGGTGGTATATACCTAGGACGTTTTACACTTTGTTATTCCCTTACTTCCCTACGTCCGCAAAGTTAGAACCTCTTGTGAATACTACATAGCTTTGTGCTCTATTTTTATTTTTATTTATTTTTATTAAGAAATACTCTCCTTGCGGGAGCTTAGCCCATGGAGAGGGACTTGGAATTAAGTCGGGCTCATATGAGTATTGCCATAGGGTATAATTTTAATTATTCATGTGCTATGCACCTTAATTAAAAACTATGACTTCAACTTCCATTTTTGTGCTCTATTCATACTCCCTTAATTTTGGTTGTAATACATAGTGAGGAAACATAATTTCAAGAAAAGCGTCAAGTCGTGTTTCCTAAGAATTTTATGCTCCTTGCATCCTTTGTTTTAAGGAATATTAGGTAAGGAGTTAGTTAGGAGTGAGGTTAATCCAGAACCAAAATACAAATAAATAAAAAACTTAACTTCTCAATTCTTAATTTTCAATTTCGGCACTTTGACTTTTGTCTACTTCCATTTTTGTATACTTCTCATTCTGCGACTTCCACTGTTGTCCGCTTTCACTTTTATTCCAGTCCCACTGTTGAGACGAACCTTTAATTTCGGTTCGCTATTCCAAATTTCTATAAATAATGATTTTCGGGACATTGTACTAGAAGCGTTGTGTTTGAAACGGGTTCTATCTTCACGGCGGCCTTTAGGGTTTTTTTAGTTTCTCCCCTTTTCTCTGCCTATCCCAAATTATGCTCCAATCTATGAAGGTAGGTATGTTACTGTGTAAAATTGAGTGACTCCTATTCACTATCCCTCTTTCCGTTGGATGCTGTAACACTGTGAGTCAGAAGAGGATAGGTAAAGACAGGCACAATCCTCAAATTACTAATTAATTAACACGTTATTTATCAATAACGTCACACAAGTAATTTAGGGTCACGCGACTCTCCATGGCTGCGATTCGGAAGAAGTTAGTAATCGTTGGAGACGGTGCCTGTGGTAAGACTTGTCTCCTCATTGTCTTTAGCAAGGATCAGTTTCCAGAGGTCTACGTACCTACCGTTTTTGAGAATTATGTTGCGGATATTGAAGTGGATGGAAAGCAGGTAACGGTTGGGTTGGGCTATACATAAATAGCCGCTATTTGTATGTATTAAGAACTAAGTATTAACCACTAAATGAATTAATTTATAATTTTAGTTTCGAGGATTCCATCTTGGATTTTGAATTATTTTTTTCTGCGATACCCTATTGATCACTGATCACGAATATAAATGAGAGGTAACATGTAAACCTATAACTTTGGGCAATGCCGAAGTCAGCCCAAAGTTATAGTTTTTTCGTAGTAGCGGGCCAAAGAATTATTGAATTTATATATTCATGAACAAGGGTCAATTGGGTGTTTCTTAGAAAGAAAAATTAAGAAAACGAAAGATGGACTCCTATAGTAAAACGTTCCCAATTTTAGTTTCATTCTTAATTTTTCATAACTTTTTTTTTTATGAAGTTCCCATTATGGATATGGACCCCCGGTAAAAGAAAACTTAAAAATGGGTTCGCTCTCGCCAAGTTTTTCAAAAAAGTCTTTAAAATGAAAGAGTTGTAATAGTAAGTTAAGTAGGCTGGAAAAAGATTCGAAACTCATTTTTAATAAAGTGAAAAAGAGAAAAGGTAAGTTGGGATTAAAAGTTTTTATTTATTTACTAAGTAGCGTAGGTAAGGAACCTAATTTGAATTACTCTAGGAACTCTTTTTCAACTTTTCTAGAAATATTCTATTTTTGAAAAAAAATGTTGGCTCGATATTTTTTTAGTTTTCTGTTGATGGGGTGTCCATGAGTCCATGGGGGGTTGACATAAAATTTATTTTGTGAAAATCAAAATACTTAGCACACCACTTGCTACGTAATCCAAAATTCTCAAATGTTTGGTTATACGTTTGGTTTACGGGATGTTGAATTGTGTTAATTTAAAGGTTGAATTGGCACTTTGGGATACAGCTGGGCAAGAAGATTACGATCGTCTGAGGCCTTTGTCATATCCTGATACAGATGTTATCCTTATGTGTTTCTCTATCGACTCTCCAGACTCTTTGGAAAATATCCCAGAGAAATGGAATCCAGAAGTAAAGCATTTTTGCCCGAACGTTCCAATTATACTTGTTGGTAACAAGAAGGACTTACGAAGTGACCCAGCAACAATTCGAGAACTTGCCAAAATGAAACAAGAACCTGTCAAACCTGAGGAAGGACGAGCAATGGCAGAAAAAATTAATGCATTCGCCTATCTCGAATGCTCTGCAAAGAGCAAGGAAGGTGTTCGCGAAGTCTTTGAAACGGCGACACGCGCTGCGCTCCAGGTTAGTCCATTTTACATTATTATATTCGAGAGTAAAATTATTAATAAATTGAGTGTTGGGGACTTGATTTGACTTTTGCCTTCTTCCATCATATTTCAGGTGAAAAAGAAGAAGAGGACTAAATGCATTATTTTATAAGACGTCTACACTACCTTAGGTTGATAGTTACTAAGTGGAAATCATTAAACCTTTCACATTATTGCAGTAAACATTACTTATTCGTGCTTTGAAAATGGCACATCTGACGTAATTTGATTCAAATTTATATTAAAGTAATGTCATCTTGTCTTGTGCTTCATATTAATCAGCCTTTCCTCTCTTTTAATTTAATTTGTCTCCATTTTTAGTCAGAGTGACTCTTACTATTATTTAAGAATCACTTTATTATAATTTATGTCTCTTGTATCAATCAATTTGTTCTCCATTTTCAACCACTTTCAAACTACTCAAACATGTAATCCAATTAAATAATTTAACAAGTCACCATTTTCTATTTTCCAATAACTACTCTATCATCTTTAATTATATATTACTTTACTTTAATTATCACATTTTATTATATTTCCCAATTTTACAAAAGAGTTTGAGCAAATATTACGAACAGAGAGACAACTTATTCAATGAATGAGTCTTTATTCGGATGGTCTTATGCCTTATCAAACTTACGTTATTTTAACATGGACTATAACTTTCACCAAAATTACATCAAAATCATGCTCACCATATAAAAATTAGTTAAGAAAATGATTTTGAGGAAACTCGGTCACCAAAAATTCATTTGTTTTAAGTCAGTTTTGGAGAGCGGGTCAAAAAAGTAATGATTGATGGTGAGTTTAGAAAAGAAACCGGACCTTACCACTGAAAGTAAAAAGATTGTGAAATAGTAGTTTTTGAAATGCTTTTTTTGTAATTGTTTGTCTTAGTATTAATAATATTAAAGAATAAGATAGTTTGTGAATTATTCATATTCAATTGTAATAAAATAATTAGAGTGCCCATATAGGATGCCTTGGTGACTTTGGAAAAGGCCTACATGGTAGAAGAGGAGGAGAGGTCGTTCGGACTTGGTTAATCACAATCTTACATGTAATTTCTATTCAACTTCACTCTCTTCGTCATCATAATCATTATTAGTCAAGTTGTTCGTGCCGTCCGGTAACCCTCACTCAATGTCCTCCTAATACTCCCAAACAATAATTGAGCATCGAGGGAGAAGCACTTACCCCCAATATCGTTACAACAATTAACTATGTCAAGTCATACAAGTACTCTCTTCTATACGCTACATGGGTTCGCAGTCTTTCTCATAGTCATTTGGTCTGCGGTATGGGTCCTTCACATCTTAGCCATATTCTGGGGGTAAGACTTTAGTTTAAAAACAAACGATGATTTGCTCCATTCCCGATTCGGGCATTGGGGGAGGTAATGAAAGTTTCGAACCTTAACCTTAACCTCTCAACCTTCTTGTTCTTACCCAATTTGATGTTAGGAGTTGACGGGTGGTGTTTGCTAAAGGTAGTCACGTCCTCCCGTCCTATCTGTTAGCCTTGTGTTAGATGTCTCTTCAAATCTAACCTAACGGCGAGAGAAGAGATGGGATGGGAATGGGACTTGAAAAATTTTCTCTCAACTACTTTTGGTAAACACGACCCGGTCTTGATCTGTTTCAGTAACTGGAAACTACATCGCAAATTCTTAACTTTGGATCCCGAGATACCGCTTCCAGGGATTTCTGTCATTAAGCCGTTGGTAGGAGTGGATCCAAACTTATATTCCAATCTAGAAACCTTCTTCACTATGGGTTATCCAAAGGTAAGACTCCTATTACAAAAATGCACATAGTATTTCATCATTCACAACAGAGTGCCAGAATGAGAAATGACTTCAAGGCAGTCACCGAAACCTCTTGGTTGCTAGGGGTGGGTCCTCCGGGTCGACCGCAGGGGGGGAGGGGTCCCTCCCTTAGGACTTAATATGGTTGGTGTAAACTTTATGTTCGCCGTTGTAACCACCTAGTCTAACCACCGGCAGCCATATTTGTAACCACCCGGTGGTGACACTGTGTGGTGCCGGAGCCACAGTTAGGTTCGAAAAGCTTTATAAGCAACGCGTTTATCTTTAATTTTTGTCGGTTTTCTATTTCGAAAGCTGCTAGGGTTAGGTCCAGCTAAGTTAACAATTTAAACCTAATGGTCGCTTCGGTAACCTAAACCTATAACTTTGGGCTATGCCTTCGGCATCGCCCAAAGGTATACGTTTAGTTTACCTCCGCTTCTTTACACTGTTGCCATATTGTTTTTGTATTGGTGGTTACAATAGGGTGGATACAGTAGGAAAACTGAAGGTGGTTACTTAAGTAACCACTTCATTGTAACCACACAGTGCCACCACAGGGTGGTTACAAATATGGCTGCCGGTGGTTACACTAGGTGGTTACAACGGCGACCATAAAGTTTACACAGACCCTTAATATATGTCGAAAAGCTACCCAATCCCAACTAATTGAATGAGACCTTTCCAGTGCAAATATCGCTACAACATATGCTCTCTGTTTGAGCTACAGCCCATCACGCTTGCGTAAATTAAAATTTCAATTTTACGAAAGAAATAATGTGTATTTCATTAAACAATGTGCACAAAACAAAATATTTATGAACTTTTTATGGGCGAGGTTAGGTTACCTCCGAGGTTAGTTATTACTTATTAGCCTCGGAGGGCGATTGAGATGGCGCAGGAATGTCCTGCAGCGTCTCCAAAGTAGAAAAAAAATGACTGCCGTGCCCGCGACGGCCAGTCCCACCTCTCCTAAGAATTGAAATTACATTATATTAATAGAAAATTCTATTCAGCCAATCCATTCTAGTCAATAGTCAATCCCTTCTAGTCATTTTCTAGTCTTTTTCTGTTCAAACAATGCTTTAATACTTTTACAGAAAACCGTTGGTGGGGTAGTTGAGGTGCGACCCCAGCGCTTCGCGCTGGGGTAGTGGGGGTGCGTCCCCAGCGCTTCGCGCTGGGGTAGTGGGGGTACGGCCCCTGCGCTTCGCGCAGGGGTGGGTACACCCGTATGACCCGTAAAGGGGTTTCGGTGACTGCTTCAAGGAAAGTCAATATTCCTTTCGGTAAAAATCTAGCTACTATTAGTTGAATCCTCATTTTTTTTCTTTTTTTTTTGCATAGCCCCAGTGGACCCATGCCCTGACAAATATAACTTGTTTGAATGGGACTTTCTGAAATCATTATTTACTTTTTTTTCTGAACCCCTTCCCCCATCCGTTAATCTTACTGTAGTTACGGTTAGGTTGTATGTCATAGCCTTAACGTGAACAACAACCTAATGCTCAGATGCAAGTTCAGTTTATGAGTTTGTTGGCTGTGGCTTTACAAAACAAAAAAAAACAAAAACGAAGTGATTCCACTACTTAGTACTTAATTACCTACATTTTTTCCTTGCGTTTTCAGTATGAGCTCCTCTTCTGTATTCAAGAAAAGTTAGACCCAGCAATGCAAGTTGTTGAAAGTCTTATGGAAAAATATCCAAATATTGATGCAAAATTGTTTGTGGGTAAGTGACAAGCGAAATTTATGGATTTAGCCTTGATGTTTGAGGTGTTTCTGTAATTTGCATTTGCCTTTTCCAGGTGGAGAAAGCGTAGGAATTAATCCCAAAATCAACAACATGCAGCCGGCTTATTCAGCTGCACGGCCTGACTACGAATTAGTGCTTATATCAGATAGTGGAATTCGAAGTAAGACCAACACATTTTAACTTTAACGTTAGTACCATAAGGGTTATTATTTAATTTGGTAATTTGGTTTCATTCTAGTGAAAGAGGACACTTTGTTGGACATGGCGACTAATATGACGGAATTTGTAGGACTTGTACATCAAATGCCTTACGTCTGTGATCGTTGTGGATTTGCATCCATTCTTGAAAAGGTGATTTTTACTTTAAGTACTACCGAAGTAAAGGTTATGTATTAAGTTCATAAGTTTTAAGTTTCGTATTGAGTTTACTTAATACTAAAGTTAAGCACTCTACAAGTAAATTGTGTGGAAATGTCAATCATTACTTTTGTCTAGGTGTATTTTGGAACTTATCATGCTCGTATGTACCTTGGAGCAGATTGTCTTGGTATCAACTGTCCTACCGGAATGTCCGCACTTATGAGAAAGAGACTCTTGGATGATGTAAGTGTAAATGCACCAATGTCAAAATATAAACTTAAAGTTGTATAGTGAATGGTTGTGATGACACACAGGGACAGGCAAGGTTGGTTGAGGACGAATTTTAACTTACAAAGTTAATTTTCAAGCGCCTGTCTCTCAGTCTCTGTAGTTGTCAAAAATGTTAAGTGGTATTGGTCTTACATTGTTACATGTACCAACTTTAGTGATATTTGTGATTTAAGGTTGGAGGTATTAAGGAATTCGGGTGCTACCTCGCGGAGGACTACTTTTTTGCAAAGTCAATAACAAATAGAGGTTGGCAAATCTCAATCGCTAGTCAGCCAGCTTGGCAAAATTCTGGTTTCTGTGATATTTCCTCCTTTCAAGGAAGAATCTCCCGGTTAGATAAAAAACAAATCTACATAATATCCAACTCATGCTTTTTCCGTGCAAGGACCTTTCTGTTGTTGTTGTTTCTTGACATCAGACGGCATATTTGGCACGAAAAACACTTTTTTCATGTAATTTTTAAAATAATTACTTGGGCAAGAAACTCCATTCCAGTTTGAGAAAGGTCCATTGTTCGTAATTTGGAACAAATGTTTGATAAGGGAAGGAACAAGCCTGGTCTCTTCTCAAACATGTTTGTTCCATACCTCCATAAAGACAATAATTAAAATTAAAATTCGCTATGGAAAATTTAATCGTTTTTTAATGGAAAAAGGTGGGCTAAGCTTCGCCTTGCCATGGTGCCTTTAGTTGTGGCATGTGAGCCATTCACTGAATGCATGCTCCTTGGAATTTTGGCTTCAATTTCCACAAACATTGTTTTCCACTGGGACCCAATCGTAGTATTCCTCATTCATCTTTTGCTGTGGTGCATTATGGACTGGTTCCTGTTGAAAACTGTTCAGGTACAGCACCAACCTCCTTGGACGAATGATTAAGAATAAGACAGTAACAATTTAGATGAATACTAAATGTCATCTTTTGACATTTCAGAACGGCAGTCTACCATTCACCAAATTTGAATTCGTCCTGGCTTGGTTACTCCGAGAGTTTATGTCTCCATTCATCTTTGTTCATGCTCTAAGTTTCCCTAACATTCGTTGGCGAGAAGGTTACTATCGACTTGAATGGGGAGGTCGAGTAGAAAAACTCAATTAAATAAGTTAAAAAAAGCTCCAATAATTTAGACGCATTTTAAGCGTTTACACTAAACAAAATCTAAAAACAAATCACACACGCAAACCAAAACCATTCTTATGGATCTCACGTAAAAACTCTTACATCTGACAAATTTTGTAAGTCTAAAACGCAACACGACAATTGCTAGTTCCAACTCATAATGTTAGACTACAATAATTCCCTCAAATAAAGTAATTCCTTCTTTCATTGTTTTCTTTTCAGTACGAATTAAGTAAAAACCGTATTACCCTTTACTAACATAAAAATATTTTATATGAACAGTAAACAATTGTCTTCTTTTCAAAAAAATGCCGATGTACACTGCTTCAGGTTTACTTAATTATTGTACTCATGACTAATTAATCATGATACATCAAGTATTGAATAAGTAAGCTTGTATAAACTTGGCTTAACCAAATTTGTAAGTCCGGAAATTTTTTTATCAAAAAATTTTTCTTCGTTTTTCAACGTGTTAACGTTCAAGAAACGTTTTGTAGACGTTTTGGGAGAACAAAAAAGTTTTTGAACCAAAGGGTACCCCCTTTGGTATTTTTCTCAAACAATTTTTTTTCGTTTTTCAACGTTTTAACGCTGAACAAACGTTTTTTAGGCGTTTTGGGAGAAAAAAAAATATTTTTTTTGAACCAAAGGGTACCCTCTTTGGTATTTCTCTCAAAAAAAATTTTCTTCGTTTTTCAACGTTTAGGTTAGGTTAGGTTAGGTTGTGTCTTCGAAATCAAAATTTTTTTCTCAAAACGCCTTAGATGAGTTGCTTCTTCGAAAATCAAAATTTTTACTCAAAACGACGTAAGATGAGTTGTTTCTTTGAAAAATCAAAATTTTTACTCAAAACGACGTAA
>JABASK010000201.1:0-20484 GCA_019776465.1 Rambutanura hunanensis | reverse complement strand
CGGATCCAGCCTCGATATTAAATTGTAAAATAAAGTTACGGCTTAGGGAACCGAAAATTACTAGACCGTAATTAAAAAATAAAACGGTATACTGGATCCGGCTTCGATATTATTTTGTACAAAAAACCATTTAGAACACCGAAAATTACTACTAGAGCGAAATCATAAAAATCTAAAAACCGAAACGATATAGCAAATTTATTACTGCATATATCGACAATTTGGTTGCTCGATGTTTTAAGATTAGGTTTCAGAATTTTTCATGATTTCTTGTAATACAATTTAAATTTGTAACTGCGATAAAAGGTGTATTGGTATACCGTTTCATTTTTTAATTACGGTCTAGTAATTTTCGGTTTTCCAAATGGTGTATTTTATTTTGCAATTTGATATCGAAGCCGGATCCCAGTACCGTTTCATTTTTATAGTACAGCATCATCACAAGTTAATTTCACTAAAGGCTAAGTTGTGATCACAACCTAAGTTGTTCAAGTTCGAGAGGTCGTTCAGTGAAAGCTCTTTACTTAGTACATGATAACTCCTGACCTGACCCAACCATCGATTGACTACCACTGCATACGGGAACTACTATTGAGAATGATTGTTGTAGTTCAAGTTCGAGAGGTCGTTCAGTGAAAACTCTACTTAGTACATGATAACTCCTGACATGACCCAACCATCGAATGACTACCACTCCATCCGGTAGCTACTATTGAGAAATGATTGTTGCGATTCAAGTTCGAGAGGTAGTTCAGTGAAAGCTCTGCAGTTATAGCACATTATAACTCCTGACCTGACCCAACCATCGAATGACTAGTACTTTATGACATGCTACCTACTATCATACGTCTTACATCTTGGTTTCTCATTGCACTTGTAACTAATATATTCTTTTTCGAATGAAAGTTGAGCTTTGACGACGTAGAAAGGGGCAGAGGTGCTGCAAGATGTGGGGTCATAAAATCCCTTCCTTTAATCACCACTTTAATCTTGAGTGTTGTTTAATCTTTGATCTTTAATCTTAGTGCTTGAGTCAGAATGATTAGTTCAGGTTAGTGGGGCTAGAGCTATCACAAGATGTAGAGTTATCATAGCCTTTTGTTCGATTACCTGATTAAATGAATTTGACATTGGTGATCTATCAATTTCAAAAGACTTTCGCGGCGTATGCATTCAATAACTTGGTTATATTCTCTCTTATTCCTAGGCATAAAGTTATGACCCCTTATGCCAAAAATAGGAAAAGTTATCGAACTGGGGGAGGCGTAACTTTTATTGCCTGTCATAAGGGTAACAGCATACCTGCCGATAAGAAGTGGAAGAAGAGTAGTACTTGCAGAGAGTTCCTCGAGGAAAGAGATCTCCGTAAAGAAGCTCGAGATAAGAGAATATAAGAAATACTAAAGTGGGTTGGATTGAGTCTATAACATAAAAAAAAGCTTACCTGGTGCAGAGTCATATCAGATGTTTTCTTCAATGATTATTTGTTGAAAAGAAGCCATCAGTCGATTCACGACTTAGCTTAGGCGTCATGTTTTCGCGGTTGGACTTGAGTTAGCTTTGAGTTAGCTTTGAGTTCCCTATAGATGGTCCTGATGCGAACAAGGCCATGACAAACCTACAGACAATCTGAGATGCCGAAGGAAGACTGACGCTGGCCTAGGGGCTACATGAGGTGTCTAGGCATGCATATCTACGCATGACGAACCTGACATTATTTGGTCGTTCGACCCGGAAATAATTTTTTTCTGCTTCTTTTTAAGCATTTCATTCGACCTTTTGTTTTAGCTTCCGATAATATAAGAATTAACGTACACGACAGTTAATGGCAAGTTTTGCTGACCAAAACTAAAAAATTATTATATACATCATTTTTAAAATAGGTTCATAGCAAAGTTTTCTTCAAAGCGTCAAGTATTAACTATATATAAATGGGAGGTAAATCCTGCTGACCTTCCATCAATAGGTATTTCCGCCAGTAACTTTTTCCAAAGTTCTATATGACTTCATGGACCACCATTTCTTTTAACATGTGAAATTCCCCCTCAACCCTATGAGGATTCAGTGGCAAATTTCTCCGTGTCAGTTTCTACTGGTCGCACATTCGTTGACCATTGCCTGGAGAAATTGATTGTCAATTCATCATCATTATTCAAGATGAAAAAACGAATTGCTTACTGGATTCGGTTCCTGAACAATCTTGTTCCAAGAAACTTGCCCACCTATGGCCCTCTCACGCTAAAAGAGTAAGCTCAACTTTCACTTGTGAAATTTATCCAGAGCGTTTGTTTTCAAAGTGAAATTGAAAATTGTACGCAAGAGAAGCCTAACAGAGGTCAACTTTTCTATCTCCATTTTTGGATAAAGACGGAGTTTTAAGAGTAGGCGGTGAACTTCAATTGTCAAAATTGAACTTCAGAAGCTTTTTTGAAGGCAAGAATTTCATCTGTTTTCCATTTTCAAAATGATTTATTTAACCATACTCAAATGTACACAACACTTTAAGTTTTGTATTAGATACTGAAATTAAACGGCTACAAAATGCTAGATGTTGCGGACAAAGATTAGTTGAAAGCCATACAGTTTGGAAATTGTTGATTTGAAAAAGAACACAAGTAAATTTGATAGTAATCAAATATTATGATTTTTCAGAGTGAAATGCAGGACCTTACCCTTATAAGTTATATATTATTAATTCTGAATGAACAAATACGGTTAATTTCAACACATTTTGATCAACTGCCAAGATCAATCAAGATGACGGAAGAAATGTTACCGGGATTCAACGCTTCAGAATAAGTTAAGAAGGATTTGGACATTAGAAAAACTTTATACAGGCCCGAAACTTGTAAATATTTAATGATTCAATCAGCAATGATATTTACTTCCTTATGGAGTAACATAATTCCCGATCAATGTGACTGGTTACCATTATATTCTTGAGGTTTCGGAGATTTCCTATCTTCCCGCCATGCGAAACACATTTAAACAAAATACTACAACTTTCACGAGATCGATGACGGGAAAGAAGTGCATTCATATGGAAAATACAAAAACAGATCCAGATAGGTATTCTATGTACATCCTCAACGAATCAAAAGCTGGAACAACAAACAGACTGGTTGTAAATGATACCCAACTTCGGCAAAAAACAAAATGATCCGTCTCGATAATTTACTATTATAATTGAACAATAACTCTGCAATATGATTCATATACAGGGCGGGTTCGCTCACCTTTACTACCAGATGTTGAACAACCTTGTGTGCTAGATGCCAGGAAAATTCTTGGCAAACAAAAAAATAATTTCCATTCAAGATGTGATTGTTTTTAAAAACGTTAATTAGGCTAGGTTATCAACTATTGTTGAATAATTAATTACTATATATTAGACCCAGCACTATGTAGGGTAAAAAAAAAACTTTTGGCAAATTTTGTCAAGAAAATTCTTAGCAAACAAAAAATTTTTCTTTGGGTAGACTTAGGTTTGGCTTTTAGAAAAAATCTTATTAAGTTGAATTTCGACAATGGAGCAAGAGACGCCGGAGTTTGTAAGTTTAACGGAATTGAAGGAAAGAGATTCCAAGTTCTAGGAGCCCTTAAGCGGGAAATTTTTTTCAAGGTTAAAAGAGCAAGGGAAGTGGAACTAGCACGCTTTTTAGTTTCACTTCTTTTTTGTTTTGTTCTTTTTAGGTTATCTTATTCAATTTGATTGAAGAATACACGAACGTGAAGAAGACAACAGTCGTGGTAGCATGGGTAAGTAAAAATATAAAACCTTGAATAAGTTGTTAGTTAACAATGAGAAGCTTAAGGGATTTAGTTTTAATTTATAGAAAAATCTTTTGTGAACATACTAGAAGTAACGGATTTAGTGCCGCAACCAGTGGAGTCTTCGTTGTCTTCAATGGAAGATTTACCACAATAACTGGCGTCATCGTTGTCTTCTACGGAGGATTTACCACCATCATTGGCGTCATCGTTGTCTTCTACGGAGGATTTACTACAATCACTAGCGGCATCATTGTCTTCTACGGATTCACCGCAACCGTTGGAACCATTTCTACCAACTCAGCTACATAGTTCAGCATCTTTGTTACATTATAATATCATGGGTAAGTGAAAATTAGAATAGGATAAGATAAAGGATAGGCTAGGTCATTTTTTTAGGAATAAATATTAATAACGAATGATTAAGCGCTGAATTTTGAAGTTTGTAACGAAATTTTTCAATACATTCTAGATTTGGAACAGCAACACATTTCACTACCACAAATTGGACAAATGAATTTTGTCACCACCACTACTAAGATCCTCAGCATCTTTGCGACCTCCACCACGTTTGGTTTCATCGCCGTTGACTGTGTTTTCCTTCAAGATCATCAGTAGTTTTACTTACATGACGGACACTACCACGTTTACTTCCATCGCGTTTCTCACCACAGTATCCCGCTTAGAATAGAGTTCGGGAAGTGTTCGTTTCAGTACTTGCACCTAATAGCTATGCTGAGTCGTTAGCCCCTCCGACTCTTCATGGCGAAAATGTTCCTTGGCCAAAGACTTTTGTAAAGGCTTACGAAATATCGATTCTCTTCGTAATACACACCTGTAGTTATGTTGTCGCATTTTAAGTCACATGGTTGTATAAAAAAAATTTGTGAGTTAAAACCTGGTATCCAACTTTCTAATTCAATATTATCCTCAGTTATTGCGGGTAACACTTGTATGACTTTATCTCGAAATTTTCTTATTCTTTTCTCGAAAATTTGAACGCTACTTTTTCTGAGGAAGTCATTCCCTAACAAGGCTTTTAATGGGAAGTCTTCAACTACTAGCATTGGTAAGTTAATAACACATTCAAATAATTTAATTTTTACAGGCAATACACCTGCTAGTGTGACCTGACCTCATCCTATTCCCTTTAACCAAAACTCCCTAACTCCCTAAAACCAAATGATGACCCAAAAAATGAATTGGTTGTGGTGAAACCAAACTTTTATCGATTACTGAAACTTGAGCTCCTGTCTACTAAAATTTTAATTTGTTTGCCGTTTATATCTCCTGTAATTTTAAGCAGAGATTTTTAACCAATTGTCAGTGTTAGCAAACAGGATCATCTATATAGAAACGAAAATTGAGTGAGTTGTGAGTTGAATTGAGTAACTGCTCCACCACGTTTAAGTGGTGAGAAAGTGTCTATACCTAATTGTAAAATTCTGTAGTTACATAAACCAAGTTAGTACACGATGCAATTATCTGGTCAAAAAGTGGCGGGCAGGGTGACGAGAGGTTGTGTGATGAGAGCGAGGCTGTTCTATGTGGGACGAGTGCGAGAGAGAGGCCTCTAGCGTGTGTAAGGGTGTGGATGAGGGTAAAATGTAAGAGATGTGTCCCTTCAGCATTGAGATCCATCTCATTGGAAGAACCCTGTTTTGAATGTAAGAGAATGTGAGTTGTGTTAAATGAGTTGAGGTAGACGGAGCCGCGTAGTAGGGGTATTGGGACTTAAGGGTTCGATTTGTTGTGAGAAGAATTTGGATCAGTACAGCTGTTCGTGGGATAACAGCTGTAATTTTTCCGAAAAAAGAGTTAAGAAGAATTTGGTTTAGCAAAAATTATTAAGAAGATTCTAATAATCGTTTGTTAAGCAAAAACGGGAGTATGGGCAGTATGGAGAAAGTGTACAAAACCTAGCCAAGGTCGTCGAAGAGGTCGAACAGCAGAGTTGGTAAGTACAGTTGAGTTAATTTTAAAATTGTCGTATGTTACCCACTTTGATACAAAACTACTTGAGAAGGGGACTTTAAGTATATCTTTTGGCCGCAGACGTGAATGGCCAAAGGTTGACATTGGACGCAGAGGCAGTGGAGATGCGCGCTGTTGTCAACTCAGTGTTGGACTACATTAAACAAAGGTATAGAAGAGGTCTAGTTTTTTCTTCAAAAAAAATCTTAATAAGTGCAGTGTTGACTTCTTTTTTTAAACTCTGTGTTTCACGGCTCGCCCCCCCCCCCACAGTTTCAAGAGTTGGTCGTATGAAAAGAGTAGTAGGCCAGACACTTTATTTTCATTTTAATTATTTTCAGAAATCCCTGAACCTGTATTGTGGATAGATTTAGAGATAACGGAGATTTCAAGCTCCACGCCACATCTACAAACGGAGAGAAGTTTGGCTGGTAAGTAAACTGCAAATGGCTGAATTTTAAATCAATTCAATTAATTAATTTGGATTTTTAAATTAGATTTGACATTAGATTTTGAAAAACGCTTTATTAGTTAACTTTAATTGTAAAACAGACATAATGGGTATTTTTTATTTGATTTAGGGTCTGGTTGGCCAGTGTCGAATTCCACTGATTCTGACAATTTTGGTTCGGAATGAACTCAAAACGATGTGTACCCTTATCCTGTAGTGGCTCGATTCGAAAGCTTAAATGGGCAGCATAGCTTCAAAACTTTAGCCTAAAAACTTTAGCCTTCCAGCCTAAATACTAAAAACAAACAAAATGACCACTCTTCGAACCTAACCGGTAAAAAATTTTTTTGTTGAATTTGAGCAGCCTGGCTTGTTTGTAATTAAGAACGTTTGATTTTTGCTATTCCTGTGCCTGTTACGGCTAATAAAACAAGTGGAAGCAAAAATTTAACGTCCAATTCCATCACTGCCGAAACTCCTTTCGAAGAGGAGCATCAGGTTGTCGCCGTATCATGTAAGGAATTAATGATGTTCGACCGTGGAGGCGTATGTATATCGCAACCCGTCCCTACCACATTGAATTTTTATCCACTCCTGATGTCAAATTGGGGAAGAAAGTGGTAAAAATGAACAAACAAAATTTTGCTTACAAAAATTTTTAATGACTGACAACTAACTGATTTAATAAACAAACCTGGATGGTCCGAATTTTCAGTTTGAGAATATCGCAGGAAGGTAGAGGTTGCCTTACAAAAAGTAAATAAAGCAAAATAAAAAATAAAGCAAAAAGTACTTATGTATCGTTAAGTGGAAGTACTAAGTGGAAACTGGTTCTCAAATTCTTTTAGCTGATTGATACTAACATAAATTTATTGCAGGGAATCTGATTTCTTCTTTTGATTCGAAAAAAAAATGAATACAGCTGATGCGCTGATCGATGATGACGAGCTCTTCAACAAGTATGGTACAATTACTTATGCTAGAAAAGCAGGACAGGAACTTGTATTACCGGCTTTCATGAACAGTAAGACTCAGAAAGGTATTTTTTGAACGGAAATTTAATAAATCAAATTGTGTTCGTTGATCTTTTAAATTAGGTGGCGACTACGACTTTCCATCGACAACCCTTAAGCAAAACTTACATATGGGTTTATCCTGTAGTCACGGTCCAATTCTCCGAAAGTAAACGAACATTTTCAGAAGCTTCATCCTCATACACAGGTTCAACTACAGTTCAACTGCAGTCCCGATGGCCAGCAAAGATTGTGGCACTGCAAGGACGAGGACATGAGCACCACAAGCATATTTATTTTGTGCGTGCAAATTGAAATTGATGGTAAGTTGTTAAATACAAAACAAACATTTTCGTGGCATAATTTGAAACTAGATTATAAACAAATTTAATTATAGAATCCGAGGGAAAAGGTGGAACACCTGAGGCGCTGCTTCTTGTGTCAACGTGAGTTAGGGAGTGAACATTAACGGCTTAGGATCGATAAATCGATCCTTGATTAGATCCCGGTATTGACCGGTGTAGTGTCAGGTGGGTCATGTTGTTTCTCCCGTCCGGTCAGGAGTGGGATGTTGGGTTGGGTCAAGGGTATGTGAGATGGTATGGTGTAGCTAAGGGTTAGCTTGGGTTTGTTGTATGCGTTGGAGGGGGATATAGAGGCGGGAGGGTAAGTGTTGGTTTGAGTTTGATCTGGTGCATAATAATAGAGATTTTTTTAATATTATATCTCAATGGTGCGTTCGTTTGGAATTGGTGAAGAGGGCAAGAAAAGCGGATTTTCGACTGGACGCAATAATTGTTTCGGTGGCATGAAAGGGGGGACGGCGCATCAACACATTCGGTAAGTGTATACACTGAAGATTTGTTACGTTATTATTACGTTAGAAAAAAATGTTGTATAGTTAATGTTTGGTTTTGATCTTACAGAATCGGTCAAGGCATTCTTTGGATTTTGAGCCTGGAGTGGAAATTTCTCGATCAACGCCGAGACAAACGCTACAAAGGAGGAGTGTACATTATTACGACTGGGCGCTAAAGTTCGTAAAAGGCAGGTGAGTGGTGATTAAAAAAAAGTTACAACACATTATTAAAAAATATGATTTATTTTTAAGTAGGGAGCAGTTGCGCCAGCATTAAGGAACTACTCCGAAGACTCGGTAATTGACGAGGCAGAGGACATGTTACCGTATAGACAGCCTATACCGAAAGCCAATGCCAACGAGTCTGAGGGGATCGAATACGACATTGTCGGAGTGCGGTGGTTGGCTGAGGACCCTTCCAATGGAAGTTACTTATGTGCAGTGGACTATGGACGCGCTTAAAAGGCTACTGGAAATAGGTAAAAAAAAATGGGGGGGGGGTGGACAATTTTTAGTTTTTTTTATACATGACTGTTAAAACAAAGTGTGCTATTTTGATTCTTTTAAGTTTACATCTTTTATTTTCAGCAGGTTCACTTTGAAACCAGAGGAAAACGTGGACGCTGACAACTATAATATAAACTGACTAATACACCAGTAGATTTCAAAGAACCGTCGGAGGAAATTCGAATAGCCTTTCAGATGAAAATAAAAAGAGATGGATGACTATGGCATATGACATATAAGAAGCAAATAGGAACTGGAAGAAGTTTCCGACGTGGACCGAAGGACAGGGTCCACCGGAATGTCGAAATCACTTCTGCCACACCCGGACCTACGCCTTTTACTTTACCCAATCTTGAATCTTTCGAATCGACTAGGCACGATACGTTCGCACCAGAATTACCGAACACGTCTGTACCTAATCGTACTGAATCCCGCGCCAGCATCGGAATCAGGAACGGATCCAGAAGGATATCCAGAACCAAGCCTAGCACGAATTCCCCTTCTCTCTTCACCGCACACTAAACAATAGCGCACTGTTCAACCAATTCAACATCGACTCGACCACCTCCATCGGTTAAACCGGTCGTCGAATCCAATCCGAGACCGAACCTTATCGCCGCCCCACTTCCCAACATTGCTTTTTCTTCGGTTAGGCCATCTTTGTCAATCAACGCGCCGCACCCAGGTACCGATCCGAACCCAGAATTCATAGACTAAATCAACTGGAAGGTGAGCGTAAAAAGCGCAAAAGAAATTGTTTCCAGAAAATCAAAGATTGGTCTCATAGTTGACATTTTTGATAAAGCTCACGACCAAGTCCGAAAGCGAAATTAAACGCGAAGAGCAGGAGCCGATTGAAGCCATTTTGCAACATGGAGCAGACAGTGGAGTATCTGGGTGTGACCCAGTCAATACGGCGTTGTTACCCTTTGGGTACGGCATTTTAACTTGCTTTCACCTCTTTGGAGTAAGGATTGTGTTGAAGACTAAAAGCAAGTGACCGTATTGAGGTCAGTGGAAAAATGAAAATTATTTTTGACATGACCAAATGACATGAACCAAATAGTTCATGTCTTTGCCTGCAGATGGAGATGTTGTCGGACTTGATATAAGTGATGCAATTGTTCGTCATATATATGAAAAAATGACTACGTATTATTTAAACAACGAGTTGTGACAATGTATTAAATATGAACACAGTGTTTAGGTTATACAGGAGAAACGACGTGTAAACACTAAAGTTTCTTTATTGTTATTTAGTGATGTAGGTCTTCAATTGAAAGTTGTAAACCTTCTTATGTCGAATGTCTTTTCTCTTCCCGATGAAGGGGGTACGTACTCCTTGGTCGAGGATATCTACAGGAGATTTGGCAGGCAGCGTGAGAGTTTTTCGCCAGGAAACTTCCAATAATATCCAAAAACTAAAATTTGTAGAATTTTGTACAGCAGCCTCTTCAAAATTCATATTTTGGTCATTTGACTTTTTATCATTCTAAGGAACGGACGAAAATGAACTTTCTATCTTTGAATTTCGCTTTTCGACTCATTTTATTCTTTACAGGCCAACTTTCGGCAGCTCAAGATAAGTTGAAAGTTTTAACCTCCTTTGCATTGTAGTGTCTTTTTGCGGCGCGCGCTCTGACACGTTTACCCACTTTTACTCTTTTCCCACTTTTTCTTTTTTTTAGTTCCAAAGAGACTTGAGCTAGAACACAAGCACAGACCCTTCTCCGAATGTGGGAAATGTACTAGGTGTGGCTACCTCTTTTGCCGCACCACCAACCCACCCGATAGCCTCACCCACTATTGCTCAAGCAGGCTACGGTACTTTCATGAGCCAGAAACCCTCATCATCTCTTATGTCATCAAGTAAACCCAGTGAGTGTTCACGCATGTACCAACACTTTCTCCGGCGGGCCCCTTCACTTCTTTTTTTGAAACCCACTATTCCATCGCCAAAATTTTCAACAGTTCAGAAATTACAAATACCCTCAAGCCTCTTCCTAGCGGCAATCCTGTGCTCGTCTACTATTCGATTGGTAAAAAAACATTTTTAGTATTATTCGATTCATTCTAAACTGAGCTTTCTTTCAGGATTGTGGGCTGGGTTTAGCTTTGGGATAACTCTTCAAGTTACAAACAAAAAATTTCAAAATCTCATTTTAAAAAAACATGAATCGTATTTAGCAACAGGCAGCGATACCAGGCAAAAAGACTTCCCAAAAAGTAAAAATCCTAAATTTGTAAATTCCGGTTAATAAAATTTTAAGTCTAAAGCTTACTTGTTAGACAGATTACTAGTTCTTGTAAAAAAAGAATCTGTCACAATCCATCAACTTGACTGCCACAAGAAGCAGAGGAAACTGTGCAGCATTACGAAAATTAAATCTGTGACCCCTTGAGGTATTTCAACTTTTTTTAACAAGCTTTTTGTTTCCATTTGTTAGTCATCACTGCAATCGATCCGGAGAAAATATTGCGTCAGTCGAATAACACGAAGGAGAGAGCTTTACCCAAGTTGGATTTGGTCATGGTGTACTGCTACCAACAAAAATTGATCAACCTGCTTTGTACTCCATTGTGACAAGTCACCGCAGCAAACTCGTTACTTATCAATATATTCCCAACAAAATTTTAACATTCTGGCAGATCTCTTCGACCTGGTGAAGGATTTATTGATTAGGTTAGTTGAGCAAAATTTAGCCCACTATGGAGAAATTAGGATTAAACAAGTTTTTTTCTAACTAATTCAAGCAGGGACAGGCAAAATTAGAGAAAATGTACCATCTAGCTCTAGTTGGGCTAGTGTGGGAAAGAAGTCATTTATAAGCCAAGCTCTTGTAAATTGTGCTTCCTATGTAATAACAAACGTCATATTTATGTGTGGAACTGATTCAGATATGGCTGTTGATCATATTGAAAAATTGTATGTAATAATAAGGGGTTATGTAGGGCCAAGGAGTAAGTGTGGGCACAACAAACTTACAGTTTACCTTAGGAAAAATCCGCTAACTCAATTTTCCAACTGCTTTCATGCTTGCATTTGAATGGCCCTTTACTGTCACAAAGTGTTAGCCAATTTCAAAAGTAGGATAAAAAATGTTGATAGAACCGTTTCCCAGCAACCGAAACATAATTCAAACACGAGGGAAAACGTTACATTGTCAACTTTAAAAATTAAAAATTACATTAAATTTTTCCATTTGATCAATTTTGATCATGTGAATTCACTGTGAAAAGCTTCAAATTCTTAGGAACACAAAGTCAGAGCGACAAAATCATGTTGGCTTGATATATTACAAAAGCAAGAAGGACTATTACACTTTATTCTCATGGAATCCATGCAAGCGTTTCGATAACAAACTGAGTCAAACTGTTCACTTTTCTCTAAATGTTGCAGGAGTGTTTGTTTGATAGATGCTGCGCCACGGTTTAAAAATTTTTTGCGACTTTAAGTCACGACTTTTAAGACTGGACTAGAATTGCCGATCGGAAGAGCCTTGCTCCAATATAGAAAGTCTAAATGGAATGAACAAAATTTTCGTGTAATTTCTTTAGTAGTTTCTGAATTGTCAAAATTCGATTTACTCAAAAAAATTTATGCTTAACTAATGCCACTTGTTGGCGGCCCGAGCTGGTTTAGAATCATTATAAGTCACACTGATTCTCTACTTTGTGCTGTTATATGCAGTGATCAGGAGTACACAGAAAAAATTAAATCAATTTTGTATCCTTTGGACACGTCAAAATTGAGCGAAAGTCACTGTTTGTGTTCAGAAAATAATCGACTTGAAATTGGTAAACTAAAGTTACAAGATGGTATCTTACAATTTTGCGGGCTAAGAGGGTTGTCGTGGGAAGTCCTGTTTATTACTAAAAAGATGCAAATTTTGTAGCTTTTATTTCAGAAACAACCCGACTAATTCAATGAACAAGTTTGTTGTCGAGTATGAAGGAACCCAGGCCTATCGGAATGCTGCCCTTAATGGTCTCTTACATCAAATTTTTAGTTGTCTCAAATTAGTTTACTTTCAAGTATTTAATACATACATACATACTTAATTTTTTGGGAGATGTTGACTCAATTAAAATATAAAGTACAACTTCTATACTTTAGTAAGTTAGAACTTACCAATGTTGCAAAAATTAAAACAAACAAGCATAAGTGTCATCTTTCATTAACGATATAACGTTACTCATTCTGAACAAAAGTCAAGTTTTCAGACAACTGCGAGTGCAGAAAAAAATAGAAAGAAGCGAGTTTGGAAATCACATAGAATAAATAGAAACCAAGTTTTATGTAGATTAAAGTTAATGAAATCATTCATGATTCTGTATCAAGACCATGTCTATTAAAGAAAAAAGAAATCGGCGTCTAACATTTTACCGAAACAACCCGAGTTAATGTATTTAGACCATTGTCTCCAATCTCAGAGTAATTAAGCAGCGCCTGGGTAATCCCTGAATCCCGGGTAGAAAAGCTCGTGAAAATGATGCGCCTGGACTACAGGGGTTTTGTAACCCATACTCGCATATCTTACCGAACCCATGAGTCAGAATTCTTTTCCTTGTTACATTCTATCTTATTGATGTTCCGTAGAAGAATACCCTTGTGCCTGATCGTTTCACTATATTTAACAGACTTCTTGCTTCGAAATTCCACTCAACTACTTAATTAGTTACACTACACCGCCACTTTCGAATTGGGCGTCCACATCGGACATGCGGAGCACCTATCTTGAAGGTAAATTCTTTTAATGCATCACATCAGCTACTAAGAATTATATTTATATTATTACAGTTGATCCAATATTCCCATTTAAATTCATATTACATGACCTAAAACCAGGTGAAGAACACAACGAGTTTTGCTGGAAATCTGAGGAGACTTTCAAAATGCCATTCGATTCCGTACCTATTTGTACGGAACGTGAATTAGCTCTAAGAGTCGGGCTTCTCAACGAATTTGTAGCAGCACCTGCGCCGCAACGTTAACGACAAAGTTAACGAATTCTACGGGGGGAAAGATGACGCAAAAGTATGCAGCCGAGATATCGATGACTACAAACCGAAACTATTCAACAGTATCAAGAGACGTATGAAGGAAGAAGTGTTAAATGGAGTCAAGTATTCAAAGAATATTATGGCAACAGGGTCAATATTGACAAACAAAAAGCCAAGTTTTCAACTAAGCAGTTCCCTGATTTCGACAAATGCTCAGCAACAAACAACTGTGGGTAAAGTATAAACTTTATTCTTAAATTAAATCAAGAATGTGAAAAACGGGTTCGAATAGACGAGTTAACTCGATCGCTTTTTAACTTTCAAACAAACTTTCTTTCAGAAAGAATTCGTGCGTTCAAAGGCTTTGAACCATACCAAGGAGTATAGGAGTATACCGTGCCCATTCCAAAATCCAGACTATTTACAACGTATTGTGGAGGCAGTAAAAACTGGGCCTGAAAAACCAATCGAAAATGCCAGAAAAGAAAACTCCCGCGTTCAACTGATAGAATTTAACGACAACATTGGATTTGAACCAACGTGGAATATCAAATGGCGGAAGTTTAACACTTCAAGGTGATTCTGATGACAATTTGGTACGAATGCTAGGTTGTTCCAAAGATTGAACAAAGAACTGTTAATGGTATATGACCCAGTAGACAATCTAACAGCAAGCCAGTGGAAACCGGGGGTAATACTCTTCAGGCCTAAAGAAGTACTAATATGCGATCCACTTACTAAAGCTGATAGAACCTATCAATTCGAAGCTATTCCCTGCTTGGCGGAATCGGCTTACAAAGGAGCAGTAAAAAATTCAATCCTTCTGAATGGAAACATATTCGAGCCACGGACTGTATACCCCAAATGACTATTATGAAATGTAGCGTGGACGTGGCATTCTTTATGTATGTTACATATTTTAATGCGTTTATAATTGCGACTTTATTTTATGTAAGTTACAAATGTAACCTGAAAATGATAACAGTGTTCATTTAACGTAATGTTTTTTATAAAATTTTAATAAAATCGATCGGGAAATTGCAATACGTTGAAAACTAGAATTTAAAAAATTCGTAATAAATTAAAAAGTATGCCAAAAAAAGTTCTACAAATTTTAACAAAAAAAATTATTCAACTTCATGTGTTTTGATTTATGTAACGTCAGACCAATGCTGTTACAAAGTCAAACAAAGAAACTATTGCGTTGTAAAAATACACCAATCATATTTTGTCTGTAGCATGTAAGTAGAGCTTTCTTTATGCTGAAGCTGAATGATCGCTAGGTGCTACGGTCATCAACGGTGCGTTTATCTTCTAGGGAGAACACAACAAGGACTCCACCGGGTTATCTATGCGACCCTTTCTCAGCGACTCTCCATAATCGCCTTTCGTATTTCTCCTCATTCTATCCCACTTGAGTTCTTGCCAAGGTTCGGACTGCTACTTCTACTTACGTAACTACCTTATAAGACTACAGCAAGAGAGGCATGATTCCAAATTACAAGGCGTGGCCTCTGGAACCTGGGCTCATACCCATGCATCTTATCACTTCAATTTGCAGGTTTGTTAGGTTACGATGGTGATCACCCGGTAGTAGTACCGGGCACTAACGGGGTTCGTTCCATTCATCATAAATTACAAAAAACGGAGTACAAATTAGCGTCCAATGAGCCAGTCTAGCCTTTCGACATGGCCTATAACAGAACAATTTTCATACTAGTTTGCGTTGAGTTTTACACTGTGCCTATTACCCAATGGGCAATTAACAGTTACAAACAGTGACTCAAATTTATGAAGAGAGGGACGGGTTGTAAGGCATGAGTAGCCACCGATTTCGGGAAAGTGTCACCTGAAACTTTTTTTTTATCAATACGTATACGGGTTATGCCAAAAATTTCTTCATTAGAATAACCCATTCCGAAGCTAGGCATCGAAAGTTTTCGGGAGAATTTACTGAATGAATGAAAACGTAAACCGCGTCCTCTTGTATCATGAAACTACACCAATGCGCGAAAGTCAAGTTTGTTATTGTAAATGGGTAGGAAAGAAAGGAGAGTGTAAAAAAAAAGTTTTGTTGTTTTGCCTTGAAAAGTCAAGTTGATTTTTGAATTATAAAAACGTAAGTGTATAGTAATTAATATTACTGTAACTATAACTAGGTTATTTATATTTATAAGAATAATCAGGTAGTTAGCTACCCCCAATGGAACCATCCAACGCGTCCACTTCAACAACAAATACCATAGAATTTATATCGCACATTCACATCGTGCTGGAAAGAAGAATCAGGTAAGTTTTGTTATTATTTTGTTAAGTAATTGATACACTATGTATTTGCGCACTTTCCCCATTCAGGTATTGGAATTTGGTTATTCCAATTTTATGGAATAAGCTTCGATAGCTAGAGAAATCTATAGTCTGAAAGATTCAACACAAAACAAGTGCATCTTTTCTAGAATCTTGTACCCCAAATCTATTTTACATTTGTCTGCAATCAAGCATGGAAACGCTTATGAACGTATGCGGATTCTGGCATATTCGAGGGCTACGGGAAACAGTGTTCAACGTTCTGGATTGATTGTTTCATTGGAAAATGGTATATTTGCGGTTTCTCCTGATGGTTTGGTCGGTAAGGATGGGATGGTAGAAGTAAAGTGTCCAGAAAAGCTCATCGGATTTCCACCAGAGAAGATGCCATCGGTGATGAAATCGTGGTCATACCTTAAGTCTAAGAACGAAACAGATCCGGCACGTTAGTTGAAACAATTACACAAGTACTACCGTCAAGTTGTTATGCAAATTTATGTTTCTGAAAAAGCTTGGTGCGATTTTGTAGTTTACTCTTTCCGAAAGAACTGTAACATTCACGAAGATTTTGAACCATTTATTGAACGAATTTCCCGTAGTCTTGAGAACTCCAGACTTTGGGACAATATGAGAAAGAAGATGGAGAAGTTCTATAGGGTATATTTAGCACCTGAAATTGTAAATCCACGGACTCCAAGAGGAATGATAATCAGACAACCATCCTATCGCGCATCTAACATACATTTCAGTCTGCTTCGTTCATGGAATTGTAACTAAACGATAACCTATCTCTACACTCAAAATATAATATATAAGTACCCGTATACAGAGTAATACTACAGTCTATGTTATGTTTTCATTCATTATAGTCCATTTCATTCCTTACTTTTCCTCGAATTATAAAAATAATGTCCTTACTATTTATAAATTAAAATATGTTACATTGACCTTTGGCCTTAAAAAAAATTATTAATTCCTGATACTTTATACTTTGACTACTTTCATTATACGCTATTTTCTTTACAACGTTTCGACCTTTAGTTTCTTATACCCTCGGAAACAGTACATTTCTTATTTTGATACTCATGTGTTTTCAGTATACATACAAAAATATCTTTGGCCACTGAACAAGTCTAGAATCTGCTTTCAGAAATTAATCTCTAAAAACCCTAAATGGTTAGCCATAGAATGTTAACACGATATGTAACTTTATTTTTAGTCGAAGATCAATTATTTTGGACATTTTCAATAATGACCTGATAACCTTTGACTTTAGATTTTACATGAATTTTTTTAATTTTAAGTTATTCTTGAGGTTAGGTTAGTTTGGTTAGTTAGCAGGTTGCTTCGCCTGCTTGCTACACTTAATATGTTCACACCTCTATTTTGAAGCGAAATTTCGATTTTTTGTGTAACATCTTGAGTAATTTAACTTAACAAATTTCTTTTATACCTTTCAGTTTCTTATGATGGAAAATTCCGTTATTTTGGAAGTGGTACACCTCTTATTGGATAACATGGAATCCACGAAATACGACAACTCTACACAAAATGACTGCATTGGATTACCAATTGCTCCTACTTTGTTAATTGAGGTCAACATTTTAAAACATTTTCATAATTCGTGAGTTTTTTATTTTTGATTTTTGAATTTTAAATTATTTACAGGAGACTCCTCCCCACTATGCACCACTCTGCGAGCCAATTTCACCCGTTTTTTACCATAGGTCACCTTCTTATTTTTACCCCTCATCCCCAAATACATTAGCCGATGAACCTATTTTCTATCCCACGTCTCCCACATACCCCACTTCCTTAACCAGTTTTCACTCCGACTCTTCTGGAAACGTACACGATGAGAACCTTTCAAGTCCTCCTATTTACATTGACCTTGAACCTCTTCCACTTTGTAACGATTCTATGGACAATGCAAACCCTTTAACTTCCCAACCGCCTACAGTTAATTTTCCCAAATCCATTACATCTTCTCGTGGCATGCATCATGTCCTCAAACGTTGTCACGTTCCACTAGTTCCTGTATCTTTGCCTTATTTTCCTGTATCATCTCCACCTTCCACTCCAACAGTACATCGTGACATTCCAACAGAATCAATTATTCATAAAATTCCTGTTCGTTCTTCGGAACGAATATCCTCCAGAAAAATTTCCATATCCGCTCCTTCAACTCCTATTTTACTACCAAAACCTTGTTCCAATCCTAAACCCAAAATGAGGCCAAAAAATTTACCTCGTACAAAGCTTTTAGCCGAAGCTCCTTCAACTTTTATCCAATCTACTTCACATGTCTCTACTCTGGCTCCCGGCTTTTCTCCTCGACCTTGTAACCTCGTCGCATGTAGGGCTTTTGAACTTGTGGTCAGAAAAATAATTACTGATTGGGAGCTCGCCTACCAACGTAAACGTTCTATTAAACTCAATCGATTCCGAGAACAAGTTGTAGAAGCTCGTGAACAAGGTCTTACTCTGAGATTATTCTGATTTTCTTCCGACATCTTAAATCACTGTTAACTCCAACAACCTGGTTTAATCGTGTCAGTAATATTTTCCTTATGTATATTAAAGACAAGTATAATTTTTGCAAATTAATTATTATTTATGGTTTTTAATTAGTTACGAAAATCTACAATCGTTACCTCTTTAAAAATCTGTTGTCCTACTTTTATGAAACGTTCCAGCCTACTTCACCTATTTTGTTCTTGGATCGTAGAACCCAACGATTTCGGGAATAATCGCTCTTCGTTTGACCTTTTAAAGATTCCAAGTTAATATGATTAAACTGAATGTTTTTCAATTTATGATCAACTATTTTTCTTTAATGTTTTCAGATATTGTATGAGGAATATATTTTAGATGGTCGCCAAATAATTTTCTGGGCTGTTAGTCATGTTTGGGTTGTCGATGGATCATCTGACGCTTTCATATAGATTTTCGTACTCCTGGAATTGATTATCCTCTTCTACTTAACCCATGTCATGGATTTTTCAACCATTTATGCCAAACTTTATTAATGAAATTATGATTAAGTCCTAATATATTATGCTAAAAAAAAGTTTTAATTTTTGTTTACAGAACATTATTGATCCTCTTGAACGTCACATTGAACAGAGAATTTCATCTCTAGGTGTTAATATTCCAATGATTGGTCCAAACAAAATTCTAGCCCAATACTTAGATGACCCTACAATTAGACCTTTGGTAAGATAGGAAACTCTTTTGTCAGCTTTTTGCCTAGGATTCAATGAATTTTATTTCTTTAATTATCTTTGATGTATATGTTCTTAAACTTTCAGTTAATGAGTGAACGAGTGCTATATGAGATTGTCGCTGAAATTGTAGATAAGGACTCAACCGAAAGATCTTTTCTGGTTTCCAGGTTTTTTTTCTATTCATACTTAAAAAATTCTTATGTCAAATCTGTCGCTCTACTAAATTTTTTGTGATTATAGTTGTTATCGCTTAGAAGCTTCCAAAATGAACTCTCATGAATCAATCCAAGAGTTTGATAATCAATTAGCCACCTCTGGTGTGCAAAGTGCAGAGAGTCTGTGGAAGACCGGTTCTGGTGCTTCTCAACATTTGTTAATGCCAAAATCGAGTACTTGTATGTACCTTTATTCGTTTCATCTTAACATCGAATTCTAATATTACTTTTGAATACCAGATTTGTTTCCTCCGGATCGGCGTGTTGATATTCCATGCGTGATTAATAAATTTGCATGCCCACTAGTCTAGTTTTTGATGATGATTATAACCTTCGTTATCCTAATCAACGCCGTACCACCCCAACTTTAAATGGAGATGAGCTACGTGAACATATTTCCACACATGATCCTACATCAAATTTTACACAACGTTGTGGCTGCCTACGGACCTACTGGATTAACTCTGATGATGATCATGCTTTCCGCTGCTCCTCCTGCATATGCTTCCGTAGGAAATTTACGGTTAGTCTATCACATTTATATTTGAAGTGCATTTATAATAACTTATAATCCAATTTTGTTAGATTCACGAGAAAAGGCTTCACATTTTATCGGATCAAGAACCTGGTGAACCTATCCCGGGTTGTAACTTTTGCAACTTGTGCAACCATAATAGCCATAACTCCGCCTTGTTAATTAAGCATAAAAAAACGCTTGTAAAATTTGTTCCAATTGTTGGCTAGAATTTTTAACTTTTACAGGTTCTAGATTGGATCACCAACGTAATTGTTTCAGATGTTACTGTGGTACACTTTACTCTGATGTTTCTGAATGTCTAAAATGTAGGTTTAGATGTTTATCTCGTAGGGTTTTCCATTAATCCAACTCATATTCGTTTAAATCAGTAAATTCGAAATTTTGACACACCTATTTCAATTCATATTGTATAAACTTTGTGTGAAATAGTTTGTTTCAGGAACCCTACTGAAGCAACAGGCTCGTAAATAAATTTGTGCAATTAGTTTTGTTAGATATATTCAATATATTATTCCGGGTCGAAGGACCAAATATGTGAGGGTGGTTCTTACCTACCTCGCACATGTAGGGCTAGCTCAGTGGCAGTCTTCGTCCTGCATCTCAGATGTCCCTGGGTTT
>JABASK010000200.1:0-20574 GCA_019776465.1 Rambutanura hunanensis | reverse complement strand
TGCATTTATTTTATTGAAGGATTGGTCTTGAGCTTCTGCATATGTACACTTGTAAGCTATAAAAACGACGTGGTTGAAATTTACTTTAACTCCCAACTCCTTTCTTGAAATTTTATTTGCAGTTAATAATAGCTATATGCCTTCCTTTGAATAATTTGTAAATCTAACCTTGCAAATTTTCGGTATTAACTCTAATTGTCTTAAATAAAGATTTAAATTGATGAAATTGAAGCCGGGTATACGATATGAACGACATAGATAGTAACATAACTTATTATAATATAGTTATAATAAGGTATTTTATAGTGTTATAGTTATAACACACCTATGCACTGGAATTAACGAATCTATTTCATTCAACAGTGTCACATTGTAAATAACCATCAAATTCTTCGTTGTTAGCGTCACTCGTATTTCAGAGCAAGAAGGTAGCGTCATCTTCTGTACTAAATATGCATCTTCAACTTTTTTTCCACGAATTTCCACATTTTAAAATTACCATGGAGTGGAATGAATGAGTTTTCTTTCTGTTTTCGGTCTTTCCATGCCTTGTTATTCACGGCTCTAGAACAATCCTTTTCTGATTTGAGTCATTCTTCGTTCTAGGTGTGTATTATCGTATCAAATTTAATCGTTCCTGATTACTCGAATCACCTGTTCTAAAATGGTAAGTAATTACGGCAAACATTTAGAGACACGTAACGTCGTAGGGTTACTGTAAAGGGAATGTCATTGTCATTGTCTATACTCTCCTCTTGTTCCTTCCTTTAGTCTTGATCAGTTGAATTTTAACCATCAAGCCGAAACGTTTTTTTGAATGTTTGAAATGTTCTAATTTATTTGAGTTTTGTAAATGCGACACAGTCCTCAGGTTTATAAAAAGGATTAAATTATGTAAAGGATTTATTGATTTTGATTTTTTTTCTTTACAGCAACCACAAATCATTCTCCTTCGAGAAGGGACAGAGAGTTCCCAAGGAAAACCTCAGTTGATTTCTAATATCAATGCTTGTCAAGCGATTGTGGAAGCCCTACGGACGACATTAGGTCCCAGAGGAATGGACAAGTTGATTGTAGGAGCGAATGGAAAGGCTACGATTTCTAATGACGGGGCGACTATCATGAAACAATTGAATATTGTTCATCCAGCTGCCAAGAGTCTGGTGGATATTGCTAAATCTCAAGACTCAGAGGTTAGGAATTCAAATGTCAATATTCTCTGGAATTAAGTGACGCGCAACGGTGTTGTCAACAGACATTATAAATTCTACAAGATCCAAGTGTTCTTTTCCTGATTTTAAAATACTTTTACTCAACTTTTGAACTGAGCCTAGGCGCCTGAAGTGATTTTTTCTTAATTTCGTTTCTAGTTGGTTAACGCAACCCAAAGATGAATTGATGAATAGTAATGGAAAGAAATACTTTTTAGAAAGTCTGAATGACTGGATTAGGCTTGATAATCTACACTACTTACAAATTATGCTCAAATATCGTTATATTTTTAGGTTGGAGACGGAACCACAAGTGTGGTCTTGCTAGCTGGGGAATTTCTGAAACAAGTCAAAGTCTTTATTGAAGATGGAGTGCACCCTCGTGTCATTGCTAAAGCTCTTCGAAAAGCCGTTGACTTGGCAATTGAACGTATCAAGGAATTGGCAGTGCCTGTAAAACATGAAAATTCTGATGAGCATTTTGCATTGTTGGAAAAATGTGCGGCAACAGCGTTGAGTTCCAAGTTGATTCACCAACAGAAACACTTCTTTGGGAAAATGGCAGTAGATGCTGTCATGCAATTGGACGATCTCATGCCGCTAGATATGATTGGAATCAAGAAAGTTCCAGGTGGAGCATTAGAAGATTCTTTCCTCGTTGCTGGTGTTGCGTTCAAGAAAACTTTTTCATACGCTGGATTTGAAATGCAGCCGAAGAAATATGATAACCCAAAAATTGCCATGTTAAACATTGAATTAGAACTCAAAGCTGAGCGAGACAATGCTGAAATTCGTCTAGAGAAAGTGGAGGTAAGTTTTATGTTGACATATTCCTTTATCCGACCCTAGTCAGTTACTCCTAACGTTATTTTACGAATTTAGGAGTATCAAAAAATAATCGATGCCGAGTGGGATATCCTTTACAGCAAGTTGGAAAAGATTCATCAGAGTGGAGCACAAGTGGTTTTGTCTAAATTACCAATTGGTGACGTAGCCACACAATACTTTGCGGATCGGTAAGGTTTAAACCGTTCGACTCAAAGGTGAGAACTTTGATTGATAATTGGACTTCGTTTAGTGATATGTTTTGTGCCGGGCGTGTCGTTGAAGAGGACTTGAAGCGAACTATGAAGGCATGTGGAGGAGCCATTCTAACGACAGTAGGAGATCTGAATGACGCTACTTTAGGAAGTTGTGCACATTTTGAGGAACGCCAAGTTGGTGGTGAAAGATTCAACTTGTTCACGGGTTGTGCTCATGCTAAAACAGTCAGTATCATTCTTCGTGGAGGTGCTCAACAGTTCATGGACGAAACGGAGAGGTCTCTTCACGATGCTATCATGATTGTTCGTCGAGCGATGAAGAATGATGCAATTGTTGCTGGTATATATCAAATCGCAAGACTACAATCCTAATGTTAACTTTTCTTAGAATCAATAATTAATTTATATACAGGTGGTGGAGCCATTGAAATGGAATTGTCCAAATATTTGAGAGAATATTCAAGAAATATTGCCGGACGAGAGCAGTTACTTATTGGGGCAATTGCTAAAGCTCTTGAAATTATCCCGCGTCAATTATGTGACAATGCTGGATTTGATGCTACGAATATTCTCAATCGATTACGCCAACGACATGCTCAAGGTAAAACTTGTTGAATATAAAACATCTCAGCTTTGCATATTATGGATTTTTGATATTTTTTAAATTGTAAAAACACAGGTGACTGTTGGTACGGGGTTTGATATTACGAAAGAAGATGTTGAAGATAACTTCAAAGCTTGTGTTTGGGAGCCTTCCATTGTAAAAATCAATGCCCTTATGGCAGCCACTGAAGCAGCTTGTCTCATTCTGTCAGTGGACGAAACCATCAAGAGTCCAAAGAGTGGCGGCGAGTCTGACATGTCAGCCAAAAATCCTTATGGTGGTGGCATGGGTGGCATGATGTAAAAACCTGGAAAAAGTAAAAACCCACCTGTAAACCCTAACGCAACTCAGAGGGTGGGAATTCTACTGCTTACTTTTCTTACCTAACATCAGTTAATTGCAATTTTATCAAATTCCTCGCCAGGAGTTTAAGTGTACCATTGCCCAGTTACTTAAGTAAGTAAAAATTTTACTAAACTAAAACTGCTAGTTAGCCTTCCATTATTCTTACATGCACTTTATTTGGAAAATAATTGTTAATTCTTCACAAATAATTTGTTATAAAAAGTTAAAAAAAATTTTTTTTAGTACTTAGCAACAACTACTTGTCCCAAATTATTTGTTTGAATAGGTTCATCTTCTGGAATATCTTCACCTGCGATACATCCAATTATGTTAAAAATATTTTCAGGACTAATCCCCATTGGCCGAGAGACCTTGACAGTGATGTCGGACAATGTTACTCTGTTTCCGGCAGGAATTGTACAAGAGCTTACTATTGATTTTCCAAGTTTGAGTAGACAAGTGCGTTCCGAAGGGAGAATAGTCTGCGAAATGGTACAAAAATTAATGTTAGCAGGTCGGTTTCTCAAAGTGAGATGTTTTTGATTTAACAAATCAAACTTTTGCTGGTTTTCCGAGCGCTTTTTCAATGTCACGGATACCGTTGACCAAGTTTTTCATTTCGGTAGGGTCCAGCGAGCATTGATGATCAGTTCCTTTTTGAGTTTTGTCTTTCGTAAAATGACGTTCAATTATCTAGGTTCAATTAGGCGAATCAAAAATCGAGGAAAGTTGAAATGCTTGTTGCTTCGAGCACCCTTTACTTTACGATAAAGTGCGCTTCGAGTATTTTTAAATTATGACATGCCTTGGCCCCCATTGCAACCGCAGCCAACGTGACATTAACCCCAGTTTCGTGCCCAGAGTAACCAATGAGAGTATTTGGAAATTCTTGCTGGTAAAAAGTAAGCATGCGCAAGTTGATATCGTGAACAGGAGCAGGATAGGCAGAGACGCAATGAAGTAGGGCAAACTCTTGTGAATATTTAGTGATTCGATTATGAGCTTGACGCACAGTGGAAAGATTTTGCATTCCTGTATCCACAGAAGTTAGTTATTTCACAAAGTAAAATTTGGAATTAGAGAAATAGTAATACCGGTAGAAAGATACAATGGGGTAATGTTTCTGCGCGATGTGATCCATTAATAGGAAGTTATTCCCATCACCAGAACCGAGCTTCACAAAAGGAACTTCTAGACTCATTAGAAAGTCGGCGGAAGGCTAGAAAGAATAAGACAGCCTGATTTCAACCATTCGTAACATCTAATTAAGTTGTGAAACAAAATTTTGCACGACGACTTAGATTTTTATAAAGTTTAGATTTGGATCAATTTTGTCAGTTTTATAATTGATATTATTGGGTCGTCCAAATAATATTCCCCTGTAGTCTCTTAAAATAAGAGATGAATGGACATGCGCAGTCGGCGTCATTGACATCGTTTAAGCTCAATGACTTCAATGACCTCACCTAAGTAACTATCATACTCACAATGTCCATAGCAGAGGCTGTAAAATAAATCCCTACGACATTTTCTGCATAATCCTGTAGCTGTCGAAAGTCTTCTTCGGAAAATTCCAATTGAGCTCGATGCTCTCCGTATGTCGAACCAAAGGAAGACTCACTTTGATAGGAATCACGCAACGTTCTTTGCGTAAAGCGATGAGACAAGCTAGATTTTTGAAATTTGACGCAATTTACGCCACATCTCTGAAATTGACAAAAAAAATTTTTAAAACCATTTAACTTTTCTACGAAGATGTCATTCGAGCGGACCTTGGCCAATACTATGAGTTCTTTCGCGTGCTCCACATCTCCTTGATGATTTTGGCCAATTTCTGCAATAATGAAGCACGGAGAGGACTCGCTAATCCCGACATTTTCCAGTTTTTTTGAAGCAGCCATGTAACCGAGTACCGCAAGAAAGCTTTCAATTTATATGCTAAACGTAGTTAAATTTTTTTTCTTGCAGCGTGTTAAATAACGGGGGTAAAAAACGTTGCAAGAAAAACAATAAACGCAGGAATAACCAGGACGGGAAACAAAGCTGCTGCCACTGCTACAGGGAAATATCGCCCAATTTTGATTCCGTGAATTTTGTAATAATCAATAGGGCCGAGTGGTTCAACTTCAACGTTATGACTTCCAGTCAATTTTCCCAAAGTACACTGGGTATATGTGAAAATGAATAAAATCACGTACAATTTAAGCTTAAACTGGACACGGTTCATTTTCAAGTTCTAGTCTCGAACTGTTTTTGAGAAAAGTTCTCGATGTCGATGTGGTGGTATATTTTACTAATTGCATTTTAAAACCAATTTACAAGCTCATTTATTACAAAACGGTTCTTCTAATTGTAGCTTGCATATTTGTTGAGTATAACGGTAAACTGTTTTTGCTTTGAGAACAATATGTAAGAAAACTGCTTCACAAAAGGTTAATTTGACCCCATTAAAATGTAATCTTAATTGTTAGCACTTATTCTTGAATTTTACCAGTTTTTCGTTTCTTCTTTTTCGGTATATTGGTTTCATCTTCATTTGCATCAGCCGCTGTGTCTACTAATGCACTGGCTACCAACTCAGACTTTTCCTTCCGTTTCTTTTTGCTGACATTTTGACTAACATCGGTATCGCCATTGGTCACTTGAAGGACAACGGTTTCTTTGGACACTTCTTTAGCTACTTTTTTCTTCTTTTTTTTCTTCCCGTCATTATCTTTTTGTTCTTCAGTTTCTACAATTTGTGATTGGAATGGCAACCTCAGCTTCTTCCGACTCTTCGACAACTGGTGAGGAATCTTTGTTTTTTTTCTTCTTCTTCTTCTTTTTACCATTGGCAGATGGTTCAGCAATTTCTACAGCTTTTTCATCATCCTTCAGATGTTCTTCTGGCTTATTAACCACTACTGGTAATGGTTGCTTAGCTGATTTCCATTCATTCTCCAAAATGTCCCATACTTCGTTAATTGTTGTTTGATTAAAACCATTTCGAGAGATATTGTTGATAAAATTCTACAAAACCATAAAGAGACAAAGGTTAAATGAAAATTGAAAAACAGTTTTATAAAACGTACAATAAACTTTGGTTTTTTCCTGGGAACGTTGTCATGTTTGGCGACAGTATGAAGTAAATTCCTACTGGACGGGCTAATTGACTTAGCATGTTTGTCCAACGCAGTCTGAACAATGGATATCCATTCACCTTGTTTCTTTTCACCCTTGTTGTAGTTTGCAGGCGGTTGCCATCCTTTTGCAGAGTAACGTTCGATCTCACTAATGCATTTTGTATGAGCTACATATTCATCGCCACTGAAAGTAGGTAAATCAACGAAGGATTCAAAGGAAATTGTAAATCTGATTTGTTTGAATATGGTTTAGGTTGGGATAGGAGTAACACTTACATAAAATCCTTATTGCAGTCGATGCAAGAGAAACTTTTTTGAGCGACATTGGAACGTGTGCTTTTCGACTTGATTTTTCTTTAGCGCAGACCCACAGTACGAGCAGACAAAGGTTACCATCGTTACACTTATTTAATTGAAGTCAGTTAGGCTAAAAGCAGACCAAACCAAAACAATTGAAACCGTTGTATCCTTACAAACATATCCCACAACCCACACCACAAATTTTTCAACGAAATTTGAATAAAAACCACCCACGCACCACTACATGGAGGAAAGGGTTACCTACCATAGCCGCAAAAAATTTGTAACCAAAACCTCGTGTGGGTTTATAGTCTGTTTATGATCTACCATATATAATTTGTCTTCCAGAAAAGTATAATTTACCGCACTTTACCGCGACAGACCGTCAAGGGGAGGATATTATTTGAAAGCTCAGGATACGGGACAGGGTAAGATATACGGTAAATTCCAATCGTTAGAATAACTCAGAGGAAACGGCACAGAGTAAGACACAAGGGTAATCCCAATCGTTAGAATTAAGAGTTTGCGGGTAGAATTAACCAGTTTATAAGCAGTGAAAATTTTCAAAGTCCCGACCAAAAGATTCTTTTCCTGATTATTTGTTTTTAGTCTTCCTGACTAAAGTTCCTGAGTTTCTGGATTTCAATGAACTTTAGGACTAGGGTGTCGTTACCTGGTCGATATTTTTCGTCGAAAATTTTCTAAGTACCGAGCGAAAAAAAAGTCGGAATTTCGAGAAATGACCTCTACAAAAGTTGTTCAGAATGATGAGAGGATCATTTATATGTATCACACATGACCCTGTGACCTCCCCAGAGGGTCAAAGGTCAAGATTAAAATTTTTGATAAAATATTTTTTTTGCAAGTTGACGTTAAATGACACTAAATGTCATAATTCGTAAAGATGTTAAGAATTGAAAAAAAAAATTTTTTCAAAAGTTTCAAAAATTTTTTAGTTTTTGAAATTTTTTTTTTTGAAAGTTAGCCTAAAATGATTCCAAATGTCATGATTCGTGAAGATATGTCGAGATCTGAAAAAAAAAATTTTTCAAAAAACTTGGAAAATTTTCGGAACTTTTGGAAATTTTTGGTTTCAAATCTAACGACACCCTAACCGAACTTTAGCTCGGCACACTCGCTATCAAACCATCTCGGTTTATTAGAGACGTCCCTGACTGTCCTGACCAGACCTAATTCATTTCATGTGTTCAGTACATCGAGGCCAATGCTGTTTGCCATTTCAATACCGGTTTATAGCGGATTGACCTTAGCAATATTTAGGTTCAGCTCCTTTAGGTCGGCTTTAATTGTGGGACATTTAAGAAGCTCAATTTTTGTTTTGCAGGACGAACGTGCTTTGTTTGTCAGTTGTATGTTTAGGGAGCATAGAATTGGGAAGTGGTTAGAATAAACAAGGTCCAAGACTCTAAAGTCTCTAATAAAGGGACGTGCGCTTTGGAAAAATAACATAAGATCGATCGCGCTAGACCCACTCCTCGTAGCCGCACTGCTCACATAAGTTACCTCCTCATGCTCATCACCATTAGTGCACGAATTTTCGATCGCAACGCCAGCTTCCTCTTCAAGGTTAAGAAATGATTGACCCCTTGCGTTCGTTCTTTCGTCTTTGGTTCTTTAGTTCTTTCGTCTAAGGTTCTTTCGACGGTCCACCCCATGTGGTGTGTTGTGTTTTCCTGTCCAAGCATTTGAGTCTACTAACATTATCACTTTGCTGTCCCCCCGTACTCCATGACCTCTTGAAAAAGTGTCTCTGCTTATTTATAATTGTAGTCCGGTGAAATATGGAAGAAGATAATGCGAAGGTGGACCGACCCATACGACAGTTTAATTATTGCAAAGTATTCGCTGTATTTGTTGACACTGAGAACAAATGAGCTCTGATTCCTTATAATACCCACTACCATCCACCCAGCTGGTCTGCATGCATCTCTTTGCGCGCAGGAATGGAAATAAGATCATAGTTTTTTTCTAGTATTAATGTATAGAGTATATAGATGTATATATTAATGTATCAAATATTAAGTTCTAATTATTTTTAAAAGTATGGCATTGCATAGTTTCTGCGAAGCAAAATATTGTAAGTGACATAGTTACTCTATCTATGTAGAAGCTAACATTTTTACGTTTTGTTCCTGTGATATTGTAAAAGAGTAGTGAGAGGTTGTTTGTTACGTAATTAGGACTAGGGTCGCCGCTTGCTCATTGTGGAGGTTGAGACGAAGTTTCCATTCGATCCAAAGCAGGTTGGCTCTTTCGACTACGCCACCGCTCAGCTGCTAATTCACGGTTGTGGATTCTCAGTATTTTCGGTGTCCGGGAAAGCTGCCATTCCAGTTTGTTTAGACAAGCGATTGGTCTCCTGTCTATGCCTGATTCTATCAGCATTAATAACAGCGTCCCGATGCTCAGTCGATGGAATATGTACTGCAGTCAATCTCGGCCTGTAATCATTTGGGCGTATGGTAGCTGGAACTTTACGGATCTTTCCAATTTCAACATGCGGTAAGGCCAGAGTGGTATGGATGTGGTAGAGAATGTTTGTCATGTTGTCAACCTCTGTGCCCTCCGGTATCGCCCGAAAAATTACTGAGTTGTATCCTTGTTGAGCTTGAATTCTGGCCAAATTTAATTCCAAGCCGTGATTTGCCTTTTCTGAATCCCGGCCTTAAGTAATCTAAGGATTCCTGGGCGTATTCATCGGCCTCCAGTTGCACAATGTTAATGAAGTAGGTTATAGGTCTATTCACTTCAATTGTTTGTATTAATACAGTTAAGTAGTGGTGCAGGACTATGCCCGTGCTTCCATCCGTGATTAGAGCAAACGGTTGCTTTTCCTTGATTAGAGTTTCAATCAGAATGGTTTGCATTGATTCACTATTGGTGGACATCATACCTGTCATACTACGCCTGCTTCCCTGCCGAACTCCAACATTTCCTCCACACTCTTTAATTACGTCCAAAAGCTGAGCGTTGGTATTAAAGGCGACGTTTACCTTTACGATTGAGAACACAGCTATATAAAGTCTTGATGTAATGAATAGCTCTTTGTTGTTTTTTTTTCTTTTTTCTCTTGAGCAGCTGCGAGGGTAGATTGTATTATTCCATGCTGGGCGTGCTGTAGGTTGGCTAGTATTCTTTTATGAACTGGTGTCGCCATTCAAAAAATTTCGTTGAGCCTTTTTGATTCTTTTATTATGAAACCTTCGTCTTTGGCCGCATCTGGAATGTACCTCGCACTGATCCTTTGTTCTCTAAAATTTTCTTTACATTCTGCAGTGAAAAGAAGACTTCTTTTTATCTGTAGGGTTTTCAGTATAAATTAGCCAAGTCCTCAGTGATATGTCCTCGATCTTTCTCGCAGGTATAACGTGCCCATGACGCGTCTTAATTTTTTGAATCCAGGATATACTGAAGTGTTCACTGCTGTCCCAAGCGGTTCTAACTCTGTTAATTCCCGCACCCCCATCAGATTTCTCCGGATATTGATTGGCAATGATAGTTTCGTTCTCTGCTGTCTCGGCCAACGTATCAATAGCAAGCATTACGCGGCTGTCGTGGTTTGGACAAGTCAGTGATGTTTGGGTTTGAACGCTAGTTAACTCTATCGTGAGAGTGATCGTCGGATGCAATTGTAAAATAGAGTTAGTCAATTCAGCTTCGGCCGCCTCTAGTTCCATTTCCACATCCCCGTCGAGTTCGGCAATAAGGAAAGATGCGGATGAACAATCGTTCAACTTCGCAGGCGAAAGGGTCCCTCTTTTGAAACGATTGGGGATGAATGAAGAAGCAGTATCGGAACAACGATTAATCGAGGGTTGGGTTGTATGGAATACACGTTAAGTTTTGGATCCACTGTTTCGAGCAAGGTGTCAAATACTTCGTATTTTTCCCCATAGGCTCCCACCACCATTAGATCCATTAAATTGTCACGGAGAGTCTTTATCCGATCCGGTGTAACTTTTAAAAATCGATCGTTATCGTCAAGCGCAATATTTTATAAAGGGCATCCTTCTGAAATGTTAACTATATCAGAATGCCTTCTACAATTGAAAGAGAAGTGTGTTTAAAGTTATTTCGTAATTTGGGTGCATCAATTTAGAATTCTCAATTTAAACTACTTGGGTCTCGCTCATGACCTGAAAAAAATTTAGCATAAGTATCCTCTTATTTCCTTTAAAATAAAACCAATTTGTAACAAAAACATTACCCGTAATTCAATGAATTCGTTCGGGGTAGGATTTGAAGGATCCAACATTTTTATTTCGTTAACAACAAATTTGTAGTTACCGAACGCAGCAGAAAGAGGTGGCGTAGTTCGAGTTCCAGGTGGGGCAGCAGTTGGTCCGACACACCTCGCTTCAGTTGTTAAGTGAATAATCAATAGTATTCCTACCTGGAACACTTGCATTGCGTTTTTTATTATGTAAATAATACAATACGCTCTTTATTCTAATTTTTAATCGACAGTAAAAAAAGTGTTTTTGTTAAATTCTGCTTTTTAAAGCAGAATTTGTCAAATTGTCAAATTTATTTAACGTTCCATTCTGTTAAACCCTTTTTTTTCCTCTACCACTCCTAGAATGTGGAGTAACATTCTAGGTAGTACATTGTACATTGTACAATGTATTCTAGTACATTGTACTGGTAGGAAGTGTGAAGATAGAAAAGTATTAACTCCATTTCCTTCCTTATGTACTAAGTTACAGAAAGAAAATGTAAAGCGTGAAAAAGGTTTTGCTCTAAGGAAAATGATAAAAACAAAAACCGCATAAGGGATAAAAAAAATTGGGAAAATAAGGCAACAAGACCTTTATTTTTCTGCTGCACAGGCTACTTGCCCAACCGCGCTAGATGGCCGAGTTCATACTCAATGTTGTGGAGTTTGTTCTTTGCTGGTGCATTAGTTTCTAAGGCAGTTAACCTGGTTTCGTGTTCATGTACAGGGGTTTCTCAATTGTGGCAACTACAAAATACGATTGTGCAACATGCAGTTGGACCTAAAACGCCCTGTAGTTCAATTTTGCAGCACTTCCACTTCAGCTTTCCATAGCCTGTAGTTCTTATCGATTTTTGCGTACATATCGGCTCTCAACTGGTCGGAGGTGCTTTGAAGTGGTGCTAGCATAACGTCATCCAACGTGGTTTCAGTATGCTTGCTACCTTTGGTTTGAGACCTTAAGAGCTGCGTATCAGCTGGACGTTTGTCAGCAGACAAGTGTTGTGGTGGAACGGTCAGATTGTTCGATAGTCTGTTGTCCATTGTGTACCACTGCAGTGTTTTAAAGAATTAAGCGGAGTATGTGTCCAGCGTTGTTTGACCGTCTAAGATACAGGTGGCTACAGATATGACTCACCTGGAGTATAGCCCAGAGATAGACGTATTCAAAGTTATACAGTAATTGTAAACTTTAATTTTGCCTATTCTGGGACCGATGTGAAGAACCGGAAATACCTCTTTCCCTATATTGGTGACTCGTAGTCTCGATTTTTTTCCAGTTTTTCGATTGAGATTGTTGTTGATGGCTAATTAATTGGATCTTTTACTGATCGTAAGAAAAATCGCAACATTTTTATAGTTTAAATTCGAAAATCCCTACTAACTATGGGTATAAGCGTCCGCAAATAATGCAACCTAAACACACTATTTTAATGCGTATCATGTATAACTCCAATCGACAGGTTCAATTTAACATATTTTATTCTGACTTTTAGATTAGTGCATCACCAGAAGACAGCATCCAATGAAGACTGTACGAGTCCTCAATTTGAAGCGACGGCCATACCTGCCGACTTTTCATCTCCAGAAGTGGTTTGAGTCGCAACTCCTTGAACATAACGCTGATCCGGTTTTAGTACTCGTGGAGCATGATCCTGGTAATGATTAACAACAACGCCAATAGCCATTTACTTACGTACATTTACGACATATACTTACGACGTTTACTTATGTACTAGTACCTATCTTGAATGTCGGGATTACCCAAAGGAATCGTAGAGCTTACTGCACCTCCTACTGTCATACATGAGCAACCTACATTTTTTACTAAAAACAAGTTGCCCATGTACTACTCAGTCCTAACACTGTGAAGATGTGAATTGGGAGATTTGTTCACAAAAAAATTGAAAAATCAACAAGTTAACCCCCAAAGAAAACTACGAAAAGCCTTAAGCCGCTTTCGCAGTTTCTAAAAATTTATAAGACTTATAATATAATACGCAGGAAGATAGTAAGCGGAAAATTTCTCGTCGTTTTCCCCGTTTCATTGCAGTAAATTTAACGTGAGCATATCAACCATTTCACTTGCATTGGAAATTGAGAAATACGCATTGAATGTGGCGGATTGAGACCGCGGCTTACGATTTTGATAAAATTTCGCGGCTAACGGAATTTTTTTTGATTTTTCATGTTTTTGTAAACAAATTTTCCTTTTCACTTCTTCACAGTGTTGGAACTGAATAGTACGCCACGGAGGTGCAATAAGTCACATGGATTAATTTCCCTCTGGCTAATCCCGACATTCAAAAAAAGTGCTAGTATAGGGTGATTCCGCTGTGCTATGCAAAACGCATGTGCTATGCTAGGAGCTTGAGGTAGCCTCCAAGACATCGGGTGCGCACCACCTAGTAGTTCATTGTCACCTAGTAGACATCTTGCGCATGAACAAGAAAGAATTTCGTTTGGAGAGAAAAAAGGTCAACGGTCTTTTTTTTGAATACACGAGTTGCGGCATACGTTATGTACTAATTATTGAACAAGTTCAGTTCAATAGTTCAAATGCAAAACAAATATTGTATTGCCATTAAGATAACGGCATAGGCTAATAGGCTCAGTCTCCACTTTCTGGTTCAACTAGCGTTGAATGTGCAATGGTAGGCTCTCAAGTCATTCATGTATTTGTGGACAGCTACCATTGACCTTCGCCTGCCCCTTTGCTTCCAAAAGATTCATCTGCATGCGCAAGATGGCCATTAAAGTAACCATGAACTATATCGTGGTCCTAACAAAATGCGTATAGGCCTTGGAAGCTACCTCAAGCCATTAGTATTTCCCAATTTCCCTGGCATTGCCTATGACCTCCCAGTGGCGGCTACAACAGGAAATTAGCATATACATGAATATAGCTTTCTTTTTTTTCTATTGAAGTATTTACGGCTGGCGTTCGAGAAAATATCGACGATAAGAAGATAGAAGCCTTAAGGAATTTGGGAGCGGATTTTGTACAGTCAAATCGAGGCGGGCTAACCACTTTTCACGGGCACGGACAACTTGTTGCTTATCCAATTTTTCATTTGGAGAGATTTCAACCTCGAATCAAGCTTACTCGTTTTGTCTCGCAGCTAGAAAATACCGCACTTCATACATGCCGAATGTTAGGACTTTCAGCACAGCTGAGTAACTCAGACGTCTCTCATACTGGAGCATGGGTAAACGACAAGAAGATATGTGCCATAGGTGAGTTTTCCTTTGAAGTGTTCTATTATTTTTTCCCGTTTTGAATAATTTAGTCAAAACACAATTTATACTTATGTTGGCGAGTTTGATCTGGAAAAACTGTTCCTTGCCGTGCTGACTTCGAGTTATATTCAAACAAGTTTTCTGAACTAACTTGCAAACCCTTGCAAATTCGCTTAACCTGCAAGAATAGTCAATTCGCCGATATGACGGAAACGCTAGAACTGCCTAAGACTTTAAGTTAACGTTCAAATTTTTTCTTTCAGGTGTTCACTGCCGTAGGTATGTCACCACTCACGGTTTAGCTCTGAACAACACAGTCCATCTTAGCTGGTACAACCACATTGTTCCTTGTGGGATCAGTGACAGGGGCGTGACATCTATTGCTTGCAGAACTTGGTGACGAGCTGTCTATGACCAACGTCAAATCGCAATTCCTCCAGTCATTTCAATCTACTTTTAAATGCCAATTTGACGTGTTGGATTCTGCTTCTCTAACTACCGCGCTTACAAAAATGTCAATTTAACTTATTAAAGCTAGCTTAACTTAGCTAATTAAATTGAATTAGTCATGGAAGTTATATCATATCCATACCAGCTATTTTTATAGCAGGTGGACGAATCGTCGTGCGCTTAGGTTGAGAAAAGCAACACTTCATGTTGTTCGCAAGACGTATTTTAGTTCAAAGAAAGGCTCGATGTAAAGACCCCAAAAGTTGCTTTTCAAATTTGTAATGTAACGTGTTGTTCAAATATTTTGGTTTTAATTTTTGAATCAATGACACTTGTTGTTGAGCTCGGGAAGGGGTCCGACGTCGATAAATAAACCCCGAGCGATGAAACACTTGTTGAGGTTCGCGACGTCGAAGGTTATCAACCTGTCACAGACCCATTTATGAGTATTTTTTTTTGTCTAGACTTTATTGAATAACATTGCAATTCACAAATTAAATAAACCAATCAGCAATCCTTTTCTGAGTACGATTGCAGTTGCTTTTCTCAAAAGCCAATTTGTCAAAGCATTCAATGGACGAGCATTCCGCCCCAACATTGTTCAGTAGGGCTCCACGCCTTTAGCTCTAAAAAATTTGCACAGACAGCGGACCCCTATTACCATTTTTCTACCTGTAACCTAACCTGACAAAAGTTCAGGGGTCCGCTGTTTGTGTAAATTTTGGCTACGTAATGGCGTGCTACGGTTTAGTAGTATCCATAATCTTATCTTTTCAATGTAGTCAAAGACTTTAATTGTGTTCTCCGTGTTGTCCAAAGTCTCAATTCCATCTTTCTATTCAATAATGGGAGCTTCTGTTTGATTTAGATTTGCGACAACATCTGAGGTTGGACAAGGATCAAAGGTTTCCAAATAAAGAACTGTATTATTTATTTTTAAACAACGACAGAATCAACAGATAGAACAAATCGATATCGTTGTTGACGAAATTATCCGGTGTGCCTCCTTCCACTGGAACCCCGAGTTTGACAAACAATTCATGATGAAGAATCGTATTTTTTTGTCATTATCATTGAGCATCTAGACGACATCGTCGTCCGCCGGGACAACCTTAGAATGTGCAAAACAGTGTCGAATTATAGCGGGTGTAATACTGTTATACACAGTTGCGATCAAATAGCACGCTTCATGTAAATCAACTTTCGGAATCTCTTTTTCTCAAGCGGGTTCAATATTTTTTCCAACAAAGAGCGTCGCTAGTATGTTTTCACAGTCTTAATTAGGTTAGGTTTGCTTTGGCCACAAGGTTGAACAAGTGATATGACATTCGGATGGAAGTGTTCCACGGTGATGAATTTCAAGTTAGGAATTATCTTATCTAGGGCGAAGAACAATTGGCAACTAGAAACAGAATCTTCCGTTTTTTCTTAGTAAGCTCTGCATCACTGGCTCATAGCCATTCATTCCATAGAGCACCGTCCATCCCAGCTTTACTTTGAGACTTGGAACGCACTGGTAATGAATGTTTCCTTGGAAATTTTTGCGTTTGTTTACTCTTTCCAATCACCAATAGCTTTTCCTAAAATTTTTAAACGAACGTGTTAATGGGAAATTGGTTTGGCAGGCTATTCTTGTAAGATTGCAAGGAAAGGTTTTGTGACTTTCACCATGTCCTTGAACATGGCATCTGCATGTTATCTCTCTGGTGCAAATCAGCTTGGGAACGGACAGGATGTGAAGAGTCATAAAATCTCTCAAATTAAAATTTAATAACTGACAGACAGGTATTCAACTGACTTCGGGTGGCCTTACATCGATCGAACCAGCAATTCGCAGGAAAAGCACCAATACTGCCAACTGCCCGGAAACACCTCTTTCGGGTAACTGGATAAAAAACAAAAACAGCTGACGATCCCTTATCCTACTGTGAGTCATTTTTGCTCAGTTCTGAATAGCCAGAAAGACTGTCCATGAAATTTCAGATTGTCCATGTTCAAATGAAAGAAATGGCTATTTCCAGCTTACAAACTAACGTCGACAATTCGGAAGAAAAGTTAGTTACCTTATTGTCCGTCGTTGTTGGCCGTGAGGTCATCAAAGAGTGCGAAAGGTAAGCGAGTGAGCCGATCCCTGCTAAGTGTTTCCATAAGGTGTTTGAAGCAAAACGAATGCTAGGTGACGGAACCAAGAAATGCTCTGCCCCAAGTTTATGTGGTGGTTTGTGACTTGCTTCAACGGTCTTGGCCTCATTTGAGAGGAATAGGAAAGAAAGAAACAGGAATAGAAATAGGAATTACAGGCTCGGCAGGAACTTCCTCAGCTTTAAACACTCAGTTTGGCTGGATTGTAGGCGGGAATATGGCGCCGACGTCTGTTCACTCGAGTTTGTGTACATGCACTATCCATCAGTGTACAAGCACAGTGGGGCCTCAAGGTACCTGCACGCTCCCTCAGCACACAAGCACTATACCTCTGCGCACAAGCACAGTGGTGCTTCAAGGTGCATAGGCCATGCATCAGCACATAAGCGCTATGGCGTAGCAAACAAGCAGAACCCCATGCCGTAGCTTCTCTAATCGAGACGATACAGGCACCTTAACTAGAGCCGTAAACGTTGTCAGATTCCACGATGTGGCAATTTGAGAGACGTTTGGCATTGTCAAAAGATTCTGGGAGTTGTAAGTTCCCCAACAGTTGAATGACATCTGACGAACGAAAATCCGAAGCCCACTTTTCAGGCACAGTCACGTCTACAAAAGGCCGATACGAGTCCAGACTTGCTTTTTAGGCAGATGCAAAAACAGTCGGTGACACCCAATGACATAGCAACTGGCAGACTTCATAGTCTAGACGTCGTTTACCAAGACTTCGGCCGTGAAGTCCGAATACAACGAATTTATACGTCAATATGAGTCCCTTGGACACATACGCAATCTTCAACATAGTAAAGACCCCGAAGTGATCTTTTTAATGAACTATAACCTTCATCATTTCGTTTTACATTCAGATAGTTTTGACAACCACGTTACGTGTTGTATTTGTTGCTTCAGCCACCACCCCAAACGGCATCTCACTCAATGCTTTATGAATGGTGGGGCCAAAGGTGCAACGAGATCTGTTTGACACGCTTCTAGCCCTTCGCATCCATTCCCTAGCGTTAAAGGTCGACATCAACAAGATGTACAAGCAGTTTAGAGTAAGTTAGTTAGACACTACATTCCTTCGAATTTTGTGAAGAGAAGAATCGGCCAGTGGAAGCCTACGAATTATCCAACTTATGCAACAGCTTCTGCTCCTCAGACCTCTACCCGATATCTAACAACTCGCTGAAGATGAAGGACAGAAGGTTCCCCTTGGTGCCGAAGCACTTCGAACCAGTTTCCATCTGTGGACATTGCCATCGAATTCCAAGTCCAATTACTCAGCCTGAGTGAAGCTAGAACGGAGGAAGTGAAGATTCAAATGTTTCCCGGGCGTTGGAGAGTCTCCCTCCCAGGCCGCTTAAGGGCTCGAAATTCAGAAATTGAGACGCCGTCGACAATTTGGCCCAACGCACTTGAAATCTCTTCACAATCGTCATGTGATTCATTATGTTGTGGATATTTCTCAGCCCTCTTTGTCGGTTAGAGGTCAATAGGGCCTACACAAAGAGGGCATATGCCAGGAGCGCCTATGCAAAGAGGGCCTATGCAAGAAGGGCTTATGCAAATAGGGCCTGTAGCCATGAGGGCCTATGTAAAAAAGAGCCAATGCAAGGAGGGCCTATGCTAGGAGGGCCTACACAAATAAGGGGTATGCAAACAGAGCCCACGTAATTTGACGCGTGTGTAAACAATTGAAGGCCTATTTTGGGCATTACCAGAAAATATTCGTAGACACCTTGTTGACCATATTCTTCTACCATTTTTAGCACAAGTTTCTCTTGTGCTAAAAATAAAAAAATAGGCCTTGTATAGGGCCTATACAAGGCCCTCTTTGTATAGGCCCTCCTTGCATAAGCCCTTTCTTACATAGGCCCTCATGGCTACAGGCCCTATTTGCATAGGCACTCCTGGCATAGGCCCTCTTTGTGTATGCTCTATTGACCTGCTACGTCTTTGTGTAGGCCCTAGTGACCTGGAACCGTCTCCTCGCGTTCATTATAGCAGCCACTCTACCATTTGGACTCCAATTGCGAGATACCTGTTACGTCATTTTCCAACGATGGCGGGCCAGAGCGATTCAAGAACATAACTAACGAGAAGTGTCGAAAGTGATCGCTTCTAAACTATAAACTTAAAAATCAATTTCTAAGAACTAGATAAGAACAAAACAAAACAAAAACAAAATTCTCTTCTTTCACTCTGATCTTGTAAATTACTACTGCTTAAATCCCATTTTTATTTTTTGATTTATGTATTGCACCATAACCGCTAAATTCAAGAAAAGAAGATACTAGTATTTCTTCTTCTGCATTCTTTTTAGCTTAAATCAACGAAACAGAACGCTTTCAAACCTATATACGCTCATGGAAATCTAAACTTAAAGCGATCTAAATTACGAACACGTAATTATCAGAAACTCGAACTCCTTTCCATGGGCCTCGTGCCCGTTGGGAAAGTAAGCTGTAATAGAAAACAAAATGCCTGAGTTGCCTGAACTCCTACTCTCTGAATTGGAAGACTATCTCAATGGTGTAAGCGCACTCCCAGTTTAACATACCTCGCTTGTTTCATCATGGTTCATGTTCAACCCTAGAACTTCATGGGTTCAGCGATGCTTCCGGTAGAGACTACTCATCTGTAGTATACCTAAAATTATTGCACAAGATACCTGCCAAATAGTTCGTCTGGAAGCGGCGAAGGCAAGAGTGGCGCCACACAAGGCAGTTTCTATACCTTGCTTGGAGCTTTACGGTGCACTTTTTCTCGCCAACCTCTGCCTCCATCTCAACTTCACTTAAACTTAAAGCGAAGATAGAGGCCTAGATCGATTCCGAATAGTACTTCATTGGGCTAGCTGTTAATGGAGGCGATTCGAAACATTCGTCGCCAGCCAGACATCTTGACCGGATTAGAACGGCTTACCGAAACAGTATTCAGCACTCACTCGGTAGAAGAGCTAAGTATATTTTGCAATTTAATTGTAATGGTGCTGTACTACAAGTAGGAGTGCTGGATATTGGATTCAGCACTGATCTTTTGGACATTTGTCATGAGTAAATACTAATAAGACGTTGCCAAGGCAACTGGACAGTGCGCGAAACTTCATAAAAAAGATGCCACACAGCTTTAAACGTCGCCTAAACTGTGCATAGCTTACGATACCCGATTTTCTGCTAATAACAGGTTGCCAAGGCAACCTTCTGGTGTGAAATTTGTTTATGAAACAGTTTAGAGTCAATTTGCAAAACCGCTAGCTAATTTGTGCATAGTTGACGTGCAAAAGAAGGAATCGTGCAAAAGTTGGGTAGCTTTAAATCACCGTTGTGAAAAATTAATATGAGCCAAAACGAGATGTATAGTGTCAAAAGCTAAAGTACACATCTTTTCCGGTTAACTTGGATACACCCGCTTTAATTCCCCGTTATGAAAAGACTATGAGCCAAATCTAGAAGTCAAAAGCCGTTGGATTGTTGATGTTGCTAATATAAGCCAAATCGTGGGTTACGCCCAATTTTGTTCACTTTCGTGAACATCGACAACGGTGATACGTCACTCGCTAACCACTATGTACGAAATTCCCATTGTGTCCAGATCTGTTTCATTGCTTACACCAGCCTTACAACACTGCCCTTCAATAAGTTGGAATGGTGTACTTAATCGCGAGACTGTTAAGCCTCTAGACGTCGCTCAGCTCGACGTCGGACGGACAGACAGACGGACAGATATACTAAGAAGTCCTCCAGTCTCTAACGCGTTCTGTACAAATTTTGCTATAGCACAAGTAAGACGGTGCTCCGTGATAGACTAAAATTTCATCACTTTTCAGGTAACATCTACTATGGCCTTAAAGAAGTGTTTTAAAGAAGGGAATATACCG